>JAPZDY010000024.1:3246898-3264766 GCA_029783645.1 Ctenochaetus hawaiiensis
GGACTTCGAGTGGGATTTCATATAGACTAGGTTAGTGAGGTCACCTAGGCACTGCACATCAATGCAGCCTCAATTCCCAT
This sequence comes from Ctenochaetus hawaiiensis, assembly GCA_029783645.1. Classification (NCBI taxonomy): domain Eukaryota; kingdom Metazoa; phylum Chordata; class Actinopteri; order Acanthuriformes; family Acanthuridae; genus Ctenochaetus; species Ctenochaetus hawaiiensis. The sequence goes on from JAPZDY010000024.1 coordinate 3,246,979, forward strand.
TTTTTTTTCTTTTCTGTGACATGTTCTCCTTTTTACTGCAAAAATGTGGGTGATTATGTTCTATTCTTAGAGGACTCAGACCCTTCTTTATATGTTTTAGTAAATGTTTAAAATGTTAATGAATGTTTGAAATGTTAATGAATGTTTCAAATAAATGTTGGGTTTTCAAATAAATGTTGCAGATAAGATATTTTCAAGTCTCTTCTTTTCCATAGATTTTTTTTTACTGCTGCATTTAAGTTAACTGACTCATTCAGTAGGTTGTACAGAATACCATTTTATATTTGCTTATTTGCTAATGCTATTTTTACAAAAATGACTTCATGGTGTTTTCTTTGGGATTATCGTGAAGTTTTGTTGTTAATATAAAAAGCAGTATTGTGCACTGTAAATCCAGCAATATACGGTGTTTTAATAATTAACAGTAATAAACTGTATATTAATCTTACAGTAAGAAAACTGTAAAAACAACGGTAATATACTGGAAACCCTGCTGCCAGCAGTCTACTGTAAAAATCAAGAAAAAACAGTAATGTACTGTAATTCATGTGCTGAATTACAGCATATTACTGTTGGTATTATTACAGTAATATACTGTAAAGTATATAACAGTAGGCCAACCGTAAAATTAACAGTAAAATACTGGAACCACTGCTGCCAGTATTTTACTGTTAATTTACAGGACAATTGTTTACAGTGTAGATTTGGACTCATCAACACTCTTCAAGATAAAGCTGAAAGATCTGGCCAGAAAACAGGATGTGTCTTCAGGTTCTTTTCTTGTAAGATGACAATGTCTTTTAAAGGTGCAATCTGATCTTTATTCAAATTAACCAGCTAGATTATACCTATAATTATATATGACGATCAATCCCATAACCTGAACTGATTTTATCAAGAAATATTGACAAGCAGTTACACAGTAACTGAGTATGAATTTCTTTTTCATTCTTACCTTCATTTAATTTAGATGTTTTAAAAGAGAAATTATGCTATATTGGTGTTGGAGGACTTCAGTTAAAAGTCCTGCCTCTTTTTACCATTTACACTTTGCTAATAATGGAAAGAGTCTGTCAATCAGGAGAAACCCAGTGACATAAGAGCTTAGAGAGTGAACAATGGAATTAACTTATTTAATATAGCAAGTAGCATAAATGGCAAGCTTATTCATATAAATCTGGACACACCCTAGGGGTGTCTCTAATGAAAAGTCAAGATGAGTTGTGTGGTTCAGTAGTGCTCAGAAACGACAGCTGACAGCAGCATGGAAAGGAGCAGTTTTTTAAAAAAACTTACAGCAACAAGAAAATTGGTTAAATTCAAAATTGAATAAATTATGTGGTAAAAAGTCATTCAGGCAGGTGATTGATTTGAAAGCAGGAAATAAGACATAGAGAGTGTATGAAAAGTAGTGAGCTTCACCTAAAAGTTTTTTTTCAACACTGACTTTATAATACTGTCGTGTTAACAATTTTATCCCCAAAATTTGAAAAGAATACAGAAACTTGAAATGATTTGGCTTTTCTTGGTGTAAAAACAGCCCGAGTTGTGAAAAAGAACAACTCCCAGTGTTCGCATGCAAACACATAATTTCAGCTCAAAACACATTTTGTACTCCTGTTGTTTTTCATATGAGAGCAGGTTTTTCCATTCTGAACTCTGACATCACTTGGTGTGTTTTTCAAAACCCTTTTCTTTACATTTGAAAACTAACAAGTGCCCTAAGTTGTGTTCTTTGCTTTGACTTCAGTCTTAAACGTCGGCTTTGTTTCTCACAGAAGCCTCAGTGACATTTGACGTCTTTGGAGTCTGCAGATTAAACAAATCTCCTCCTGTGCCTACGGATTACATCTTACTCTGCTGCTAATGATGTTGTCTTTCCAAACTTTAGCTATGAGAAAAAATGGCTCGCCGTGATGGATGTCTTCTAATAACCCTGCTAATTGACTCTGTTTGTGTACGTGTGCGGTTGATTGTGTGTGAGTGCGGCTCCAGGGAATGGATGAGGAAAGAATGATGTAATGCTGAATCAGGGCCTCCCTGCCAGCCAAAAAGCCTGATCTGGTAACGCTGTGAGGTTTTGATATGGTAGAGTAGCGTATGTGTGTGTGTGTGTTTGCGTGTGTGTGTGTGTGTGTGTTTGTGTGTGCAGATTGCAGAGAAAGAACAATTGATGGATGTGACTTAAATGTATTTTGGCTCAGAGTGGGTGAATTACATCATCTTGCCCTTGTACACATACAAACACACACACTCGCACACACACACACACACATAGTTCTAAGAACTGGTCATCATTTAGCAGTGTGGACTCAAAGTTTGCTGGTTCTGTCATAAGTCTCACACAGTGTGTATTTGTGCTAATTCACAATTGAGACCGCTGACTAAATGGAGCAGGGCTGTGAGGAAGAACTTTTTTGATGGCAAAAAACAAATATAGATGTTGTAAAATTAAACCTAAGTGTGCACATGTATGTTTGTGTGAGTTTTCAGTGTCTCTCCTTGTTTATACACATGCAGTTCACTTCCCAAAGTTCCTCCAGTTCCTGAGGTCACATCCTCACCGCGGGCCCCTGTATCCTCTCAACTGTTGACATTAGGGGCCTGTCCACTTCCACACCTATCTAATCCTGACGCTGTCCCACAGAGGACAACAGAGGACACCCAGTTCAGACTCCTTCACTGAGTCTCTCTCAGTCTGCTCATCGTCTCTCTGATATCACTCTCCTTCTCCTCTCTGCAGATCTCTGTGCATCAGCCAGTCAGTGAAAATTAGAAGCTGTGTTCCTCATACTGCTGCTTAAAATACAGTTTGGATTTTTTTGTTCAGGTTTTGAGCTATATGTTTAAGGTTTCTGCCTCCATCGCAAGACAGTGCGACAGTATACATTCCAGTTATTGTAGAAACACGGCAGTGCAACATGGGAGACTCTTCAGACAAGGACACACTCTCAGTAGATATTACAGGCTCATTCTAAGGTAGTGAACACGGGTGACCATACATTAATTAAAAAAACTTACCAACATTACATTCAATGTCTTCTTTTATCTTTAAAAAGATCCCCCTTAATCATACACACAACCTTGAGGCAGGTCTGTGTTAACATGTAGATGTTTTTTTGTGTGTGTATGTTGGAGGGCAGCAGATATTGCAAGGATGTAATTATGAGAAAGCAGTGATCTTAGGAGGTTTTCCTGAGTCTGCAGAATGTGGACGTCCTCTGTCCATCTCTTCCTCCCTCCCTTCACAGCCTCATTCTGGTTAATGTCATATTTTAGTCTGTCCCACATCTTCCTCCCTTCTCCCTTATGCATAAATTTTGTTTTCTGGTAATATCCAAAATCTGGCTCAGAGATCAACTGCAATCTAATTATTAAAAAAAATCCTTGGAAGTATTTGAAGCATAAAACATTTTATTGCTGGCTTAACTTACATGCGCAGCATGAAACGCACACAGTGGTAATGGAAAGGCTTCATAGCTCATGTTTGGTAATTTCATCCACATTACTTGTTATAACAATACAGCATCTTGCGTTGAGACAACAGGGGGATTAATATAAAACAGACATCAGCAGAGAGCAGAGGCTTCTTTGTCTTTTTGAAGGCATTTATGAGTGATGCTGGAAAATAAACCAAACTCTGGCACTGAAAGTGACCCTGCATGGCTGTTTGGTATTGCTGATATACACAAACCCCATCCTGTTGCTCTCTTGAATGCTCCCAAACATGTATATCAGGCACACCTTCTCCTCCCCAGCTCTTTCCCTTGGTCAGTTTAAATCTCAAGTTTCTATCATCACTCCTCCGCCTCCCTTCTTCTGCAAAGCGTCAACTATCCTTCTTCCTCCCCAAAGTGATGTCCCAGAGACTCTCACACCACATCCTTCACCAATCTCACATTATCCTCCTCCATCAACCTATTCCCCAGTCTGTTAATACTGGAACTGTTATTCATCCAAGGGAGGAGTCGCTAGGCCCACCCCCTTACTTGCTGTTGGACCCATTAAGCTTTTCATTACTGCATGGTGCAATTTCTATAAACAATGCCTGTGATAGATTTAATTAGTTTAAGATTAGTGGTAATTTTTTTGAGCAGAGTTGAGTGCAGAATTTATTTCATTTATAGTCAATGACTGAATAGATTTTGTTGGCTACAGTGACAGCTGTTGCGAGTGGGTTTTATCAGCTGTGGCTAGCTAGAGTGAACTAATGCTAATGCTCTATGAGTTGGTTAAAATTGTATCTCCAGCATGCTTGCTGATTTGTCTTACCTTGGTAAACCTTGCAAACATGCACATGATATTGCATCTCCAACAATAAAAAGAAACACCACCAACATCATTTCATTTTATTCATTTTTCTAAGTGTCACTGACTATTATAGAAAAGGAACTGAATGTTGATTTAATTTATATTTAAAATTATTTTATATTGTATATTTGTATTCTTTTTATCTGGGTGGCCTTATTAGCACTTAGTCTACTGTGCCAAAACACTTGTGAAACTTGAAAAGATTCAGTAAAAACACTTTACAATTATGGCAAATTGGTTCTAATTGCTCTCAAAAACAATGCATTTCTTTCTCCTTGGCTCTCCTTCTTTTAGCTCCATATGCATTTCATTAAAGTTGTGCTTTGAAGTGTCCATGACATCATTTCTTGGCTGCCACCTCCACGGCCCCGTTTTGGCATGACAGGTTCCCATGGAAACTCTGATGTCATGGGGGGTCGAGGCAAAGTGAGTAGATGATGTTTCAGAACTGTTTTCGGGTGAAATGTGATGTCTGTTAACAGGGACAGACAGGAACTGCGCTGTGTCAGCAGCCTGGGATCAAAGCCAGCATGTAGCTTGTCTGTCAACCTGGAGACTCAAAGAGCGGACAACCTGGCACGATCTGCTTTGTTATTGTGTCATACTGTTTGTTTCCAGGCAGAAATATCAGAGCCAAGCTGTTCTGAGTTTTTTACAGACTGGGAATTAAGGATTGGTATAAAGAAAATTACACGACTGGATTGCTTAGGAAAGTGCTCTCACTCACACAAATGTCCATAAATAGACCAAAATATTTCCTTTTAATAAAGGTAAAATACTAAGAAAAAACTGCTGTTCGGAAATTGTTTAAAAAAATGGTTCTTGCTTTCTTCCTACAAACTATACAAAAAGTTTGATAACAAAGTGTGTTCCAAATACATTTAATCTCTTTCTTGCTGAAAGTTAGATGTGAAAATTGATACCACTCTTATTAAATTGCAGAGCTGGACACAGGAGGTGATGAGCTAAGCATGTAGCATAAAGACTGAAAGTGGAGATAAACGGCTAGCCTGGCTTACATAAACCTTCCATAAACCAATGTTTTAAAAACAACAAGGTGTGGTTTTATTGAGGATTATGTTCCAAATATGTAACATGTCAGCTCTGCAGGCGCTGGCTAAGGCTACTCTGCAAAGCAAGTGTCAACATAACTAAAAAAGTTCAACTGAACTCCATCTTCTGTGGTGAGCAACATCCTCCTCTTCTATGCCACACAGCCCACATACATTAAGCAGCATGCATGGGAATAAATTTCAATGAAGTAGGTTTATAGAGGTAAATAGAGTCATACTAGAAGTATATTTTGCCTCCTCAACACATAGCTCTCATGACTGACTGACTGATTCTCTCTGCTCATATCAAGGGGAGTGGGTGCATTTGGACAGATTAAAATTGGGCAGAGCATGATAGCAAAATAAAATGAATGGCTCCCAAGCGCAACTTGGATCCCTTCATTCTTCCAAAAGAGCTCTCCAGTAGAATGTCACAACACTCTTGGCAACACTTGTCACTGAGCGGAAATTAGATTTTCAGTTTTTCAGTCATTCCTCAAGAGATCTCTAAAGTTTGTCTTTGCTAACTTGCAGAGTGAGTCTCATTCTAAACCATGTAGCTGTTAAAGTAGCTGACCCTCAAAAATATATACTTTTCTTATGAACAAGCAGCTCATAGCCAAAAGTCTTGAATGTTGGATGATTTTCATGGATTGGAAACTTTCAAAAGTCAAAGCCACAAAAAAACAATCTCAGAATGCAAAAATACAGTGAAACTTGCCAACTCATACATATGTCTTCACAATATTCGCTAAATAAATAATTCTCACAAAATTCGTTAATGGATGTTTTCATCTTGTTTGTTTGCCAAAAGTTCTGCTTAGTCATATCCAACACAGGCTAAACTGAAGCTACGTTGCCAAAGCAACCCTAACCTGTGCAACTGAATTTGCATCTATGAGCAAATGATTGTGAGAGAGTCTGTGACAACTGTTCTACTGTGCTTAGTGTCCATGAATCATTCCCTTATATTAACAAAGGATCAAATGACTGGTGTGTGGGAGTCTGTATACAGGGAATAGTCATAGTGATTAAGAGTACTGTATTTATTTATCACTAAGTATTGTGTAATTTATAACACAGTGTCACAGTATTGACACATTAGTGTGCAAGTTGCATTTAAATTTTGCATTTGGTTAGCAAAGTACCATCAATAACTACTTGATATAGGCAGGTGCTTTTATCTCTAACAATTCATCATATTTTATAAGCTCTTTTTAGATGTCTGGATGAAACTGCACCTTGTTACAAGTAGCTGTAGGAAAAAAGTGGAGCAAAAACTGCAATACCTCTAACTGAAATGTGAATATTTTAGCATAAAATGGAAATCCTTAGGTAGCGTTTCCATTACTGAAATCATCCAATAAAAGTAAAAACCGTGGTCAACTTCAATACCCCTGAGCACCTCGATGCTGGAGGGTATCTAGACAACTGAATGAGCAGCCATGAGTAAACATGAAACCAATAACCTCTGTAATGTACCATGGTGCTGATTATCAGTAGCAGTGTTGTTTTAAGCTAACCCACATGTAGCTTGACTCATTTAAATGTTTGGACAAAGATCAGTTTGGCACTTTGCTCTCATACAGCTCTGCTTTCTGCAGGCAATGTCTGCATCTGTAAGAGTGCATGCGTGTGTTTATGGGAGTTTGGGGGAGCACTGACATATTTGTGCTCTGTTTAAAGCAGCTGTGACGTAAACTGTTCTTTGTGGGTGAACTCAGAGCCCTGCTGTTAATGTTTACAGCCTGTAACCAGCAGTCACTGTGTGTTTGTGTGTGTGTGTAAAAGAGATGGATTTTGGGGATATGAGGATAATGTTAATGCAGAGGGGGAACTGGATGTATATACGTGTGTGTGTGTGCGTGTGTGTGTACGTGTGCATGTGTGTGTCAATGTCTGTGTGTGTGCGTGTGTGTGTGAGTGTGTGCAGGAGCTCACTGTGTTTATGGGAGAGAAAAAGCATATTCTCAAACTATTCAGGACCTTTCAATGCCTTTGATTTATCAACATTCTAGAATCCTCAAAGGGACCTTGTGTGTGTGTGTGTGTGTGTGTGTGTGTGTGTGTTCTTGTATGTTCCATGCCTTTGATTCATCATCATTCTAAATTTTCTTCAAGACCTTTTTGCCTGTGAATTAGGGTGTTTGTGTGTTTGTTACTCTGTGTGTGTGTGTTTGTTCCTGTTTGCGTGTGTGTGTTGGTGAGTGAGCGTGTGTGTGTTTGCTGTGTGTTTGTGTGTGTGTGTGTGTGTGTGTGTGTGTGTGTGTGTGTGTGCCCAAACTCTCTTAAAGTCATACTGTATAGAGGGATGTTTATGATGACGGCTGGGAAATTAGAGACGGCTGAGGCAGAATGTGGTTGAGTTTGGCATCTTTACAGTTTCACTCTGTTCATACCGACATACCTATATTTAACAACTAAATTATAAACAACTTATTCCTTAATGACCATCTATCAAACATTATTCACTTAAATACAGCACCGAATTCTCCTTTCATCTTGCCAGCAGTAAACTGATGCCACAAAATGTGTTGAAATAAAACCACTGTGAGACTGAAAAACTGAACAGAAGGAGGCAGAAACCATGTAGCTGTTTTCAGGATAGCTCTTCCCTTGTCTAAAAAGTAATTTGAATAACATTTAGATTGGCTATGTCCATGTCTCCCAACAGGATGTAAATTTAAAACTCCAATGTGACACAAAAACAGCCTGTTAGAGGTCAGTCTAGTGAACCATAGAGTGTCAAAAGTGTGCACAACATAATTATGATAACAGTACTAGCGCTGGCATATGGGTAATTGTCGATTTTTTTAGGTAAATGACAGCAGTCATGACCTTTCTTTCAAACCTTAACTTCTCAGAAGATAGTTTGGGTTGACTGATGAATCATAAATTATTGTATATTCACTGGTCTAATTTTCCTGTGAATACAAAAGGGTGGATTGACTGTGTTTATCTTCATAAGTTTACATTTTATATTGTGACTGTATCATGCAGTCATGTTTTCCTGTAAAAGAGATCAGTGTGAGAACCTTCATTACATCAGACTGTGTCATCCATTCAACCAGTGTTTGTCTGCCCGTGTTTTTTGCTCATTGTGCAACATTTCATGCACCTAAGGGCAGTTATCTGAATCACAGATCTGTGTTTAGACTGACGACGTCTGTGTTCTTTCAGGTTTGTTTTACAGTTGTAAGTTTCGACAACAGTCAGAGACAGGCAGATGATTTATCACTCCTGAGAAGTATGAGAGTGTTATCACAGAGATAGCACAGAGATACATCTGAAATGTAACCAAAATGTGTTGAAATGGATGTTTGGTGATGTTACATAAAAACAGCAGTATCAGTGTATATAGAAAGCCAAACTCTTATGATAACAAAATTACTGCTATCATGTATCTTTATTTGCTGTGTAGTTTTTAGAATAAATCCCAGAACAGGCCTGTACAAGAGGGGGCTGATAAGTCTGTGGAGAACAGGAGAAGGAGGTTAACTATATAGCTCTTGTTACTTTACACTTTTACAATCCAGCTAATTCTATTAAAAAAATGGGAGAGCTCTGGCCTGTGAATAAAATGTGAAGTGAGGTGTGCAAGTGAAGTAGGGAACTCTGCTGTAAAGATTAATATGCTGGTTTGCTAAAATTGGTTTGTTCTACCTTAAACCATGAACTTTTCAATCACCTTTAGTCCAAATTTTGTGGCACATATTTTTTCAAATACTTATAAGTTTTTCAGAACAGCTAAAAGTCTAGTTTTAACAGATAAAATCTAGTGACATAGAATAGTCTTTGCATCATTTTCATAGGAGATGGAGTTTTTAGCAGGCTGTGCTTGTGAATTATTACTTTCATTTGTTTAACTCACAAGCAATTCCATTCCAACAGTAAGTACTACAAGAGAACTTTTATACAGTAAACCATGAAACCTGCCCACACTTCAAAATTGCAGCTGACTAAAATGAAGGATTGCACTGAGCTAAAGCTTTCAGTCAGCTAATCTTAATCTGCTAAGGACAATTTGCAATTAGCTAGCAACTTTGTTATCAAAAACATAGGCAGAGAAGCTAGCTATCTTAATTAGAAGGAGTCTGAGTAAACCCTGGACATGTATGATACCCATTTATTTCTTAACTTTATTAATATTTTAAGACAAACTTAAGAGAGTCAAAATACCAATTGAAGTTTTTTTTCAGACATAAAATAAGTAACTGATTTTTTTCAGCTTTGATGTTACTTTCCACTAACTGTTTAGGGGAATGACAGGTTCTTTTTCAGATATGATCAGTTTTTTTCAGAACTTTTCCCTCTTTATACAGTTGCCTGTGGCTGCTGGCAGCAAGATTGATGAGATTGGCGAAACTAAAACTGATTAGTGAAGTTCTAGGCAGTAAATCATGATTGTTAGTGTTGCACCTGAGCTATGTCACCTTTTCTTTCCTTAGAGGTAAAGAAAGGCTTAAAGCTTGTGAGCTACCAGATCTGTTCGAAGGTGATTTAAAAAAAAAAAGAGCATCAGGGAGAAAATTACAATTACTGCCCGCACTTTTTTTCACTTCTTGCAGGTGTTCGGTTGACTAAAATGATGTGTTTTTAGTTCATAAATATATAATATATCACAAGCCCCAGATGTATACCAGCCTACTAGGTGACCTAATCGACACTTAATCAGTTGAGGCAGACAGTCTATACAGAGGAACAACTGTGTTTGCAAATGTCTCTGCAATATCAACAAATACTTTTACTGGCTGAAGACCAGAAGAGAAGAAAATCAAAGTGTGTGACCTCTCCTCCTCAACAATCACGTCTTCAGCCTCAGCTCTGCGCAGAGGGAGCCTGCGTCACTGACGTGAAACATATGTGGTCATTATCAAAACAGAGAAAAAGCTCATGCACGACTGTGGGAGGAAGTTCAGGGAAAGAGGAAAATCCATTGTAGTGACGACAGCAGACAGTTTTCATTTCATACCACTCTAGTTCATATGAGTCATGACACATTATCTGCTGACTCATTGTTACTGGAAAGCAGTGGTCCTCAGAGTAGGGTCTAAGGACACACATGGGGCTGACAGCAACTTTTTGGGTGCTTTAAGTTTAAATCTTACAATACATCTACAATTCAATGAGCCACATTATGATGTCACACTAAATAGCACTTTTGTTTTGCAACAAACCTACTAAACAGTATTGATTGCTTACAGAACTGTTTGAATTTCTTAAGCCAAGCGGGGAACAAGCTAAACCCAACACTGATATATTACCTTACAAACTTGATATGACAAAGATTTTAGCGAACAGTTCCCCAATTTCTTATACCGCAGGCATGGTGCATCATTCATTTGGTTGTCTTATTTCTGTCTTATTTTCTGCCTGTTGCAGGTGGAAACAGGGCTGAAGAAAGCGGTAACATTGAACCAAAACAGCAAAGTTGCCGGCTGAAGATGAAAAAATAGTCTGAAAGACACTGAAAAATGCCCAGTGTGGATGAGCAGAGCTGCAGTGTTTGTTGATAATTCCCTGTGAGTCATTATAAATGACCCTTTTCATATTACACAGAGTAATTTTTTCAATAGTTAAATTTAAAAAAAAATACTGAATAATTCCATTAGTTTTTTAATGGTTGTTTAAACTGAGGCAAGTCAACCAGTCTAAAAGTAAGAAATAATTATAAAAAAAAAAAAACTTTACAATTAGGCATCTCTTTATCTGTAAGATTAAATTAAACAAAAATATTGTGTACAAGAGCTTCTGAAAACAGTGGCTCTTTGCCCTGTGCATTATGAAATTGAATTTTACCCTTTGATTTCAGCCTAAAACCTTAATAAACCTCAATGAAATAAAAATTTAGCTGAGTTGCTGACTAATGTCTTATTGTCTTTCCAGCTGTTTCCACTTTTAAAAATATTTTCAAAAATTTCAGATTGAATTAGGGAAAAGAGGGTAAATGTTAGAAGAGACACATTTGCAGATTTATCAGCACTAATTTGGACAAAATCTAAGACAAACCTCAGATGGCTGATGAAGCTTATGCCCTGTGACCTCTGACCTCAGCAGTGGTTTGTTGCTGTCCATGTTTTGTATTGCCCCCAGCAGACACACATAAAACCCTGAGGGGGTGTCGAGTATGTTCATGTGTGTGAGAAAGGGAGTGAGGGAGACTGAGAGGTGGAGGGGGCAATCTTCCAGTAAATCACCTCACCAGGCCCCCTCCTCATCTCCCAGTGCTCCCTGTCTCCACCTCTGTCTCTCACACACTCCTTAACACACACACACACACTGTTGACAGTAAGCAGGAGGGTGGAATGTCAAAGTATTTGCATAAGTCTATCTGTTGCACAGGCACACAAACACACAAGCACACACACACACTATCTGGTGTTGCATGTTTGCTCTGGTGGGGTCCAGTTACTAGGGGGAGGGTAGTGCTCTTCAGCGGCCAGCGTGTCTGTCCGTCTCGTCCTGCCATCAAATCCTCAACTACATTGTGAAACATGAAATATAATCATAACTGTTTAGAGTAAAACAATAAAAATCTGCTTCAGTGAGCTGACATGTATCAAACTGATATACATATGGAGTCAGTCTGTGTGGAAATTTCCACTCTTTCCTGCGTTACATTTGACTTTTGCGTCCACCTGTGGCTGTTTGATGATCGCTGACAGGACCTTATGTCTTTATTCAACACTGCATTACTGTGTGCTGTGTGACATAGCCAGCCAGATTTCCCCTCTGGCCTGTTGAAGTCCTTATCTTAACAAAATACCATTACAGCAAGGGGATGGAGAGATAATGATGAAGATAGAAAGAACTGAAGATAGAGACCAGAGAAAGCTGGAGGAATCGGGGGAAGGAAAGACAAAGGTTCTCATTGCCATTCCCAGAGTGTGTGTGTTAGAGAAAAGTGTGTTTTGAGAAACAAGCCGATGTGGAAATTTTGACTATTCATTGACTCTACAATCAGAATCAGCTTTTAATTTTGAGTCCGATGCTGCATGTTAGCCATCATTGTGTGTATTTAGCTGTTTAAAGTTGTGACCTGCTGACAACACAACATGTAACAGTTAATTTTGGTACCACAAAATTGTACGTGGTCAGTTGTTAGTAAGTTCAATTAAATTAATTGGTGAAAATGACTGTAATCAGCATGAAGTTTTCAAAGTGACACAGTCAAGGTAACCAGATTTTCCAAAACACAGGCTTCTGGGAGGTAACCATGGTAACATTATTAAGTCAGCATTTCAACAAAGACATTTGAAATGTAGACATTAGCAAAAACAGTAATACTTTTGGTGATAAAGTTAATATTATACATAGTTTATTTATCTTTTGCAAAGGAAACTACAGCACCAGTGATAAAATGCTCACACAAGTTATGCATTAACTGAAAACAAGGCTTTCTTACTACATGAAACAGAAAGAGAAAAAGCAAAAGGAATATTGCGGTAATCAGGGAAAGACATAAATATCAAAGTAAGAAGAGGAGGACGTGCAGAAAAAAGTAGGAGAGACAAGGAGTCGTCCTCACAATAGTTTACACAGTAAAGGCCAGGATATAAAAGCAACCCAGCCACCCCCCGACTACACACACACAACACCACCAACACCCCCCACCTCCCCTCCCCTCACATTTACTACTCTCTCCGAGTTGTTTCTTCTCTCCACCACCTCCCTCCTCCTTTATCCCTCCCTTTCTCCTCCCGCCTCTGGGCCAGAAAAGAGGAGTGATCAACCTGAGAGTTTAAACAAACTGGAGCAGAGCTCACACACACACACGCACACCCACATGGACACACTCATGCAGCTGTTGAGCGCAGAGGAAACTCTACTGAGCTGCACCGGAGAGTGAAGCTGAGGTAGGTTTGCTGCAGCTGCGACTGAAGATTACCTCACTGCTGTGTTTTATGGCAGTTATGAAACAGGGCTGGCAAAGAGATGTGTGCTTTCTTTCTGTCACTCTGAATACTTAAAACAGATTCTCTTGTTTAGTTCAATGCAGGAAATTCAGTCAGAGCAAAGTCTGTGATGTTTAGGATCTTGTATATTCTCTATTAATTAGTACAAGCCTGGATTTGGTATTTTTAAGTTACTGCAATCTAACACAGGACATCACATTTGACCTGGCTGGTTCTGAGGGTTTTACAGCTGTCCACAAGCTAAAGATCAAGTGTTGTCCCTTGTGTACTTTCATGCAGAGGACAAAAAGTGACATCTGTACCTGGAAAGCAGAGTATATCAGAGGAGAAGCAGCACAGGAAGCTCCAGAAGGAAGTTTGAGAGAAGATAAAACAGACCAGAGCTTTGGCCCCCCTACAAACTTTCCCCTCCCAACCCTCGTCCATCTGTCCCCCTCCAGTCAAAACCTCAGTTGACTGACTGAAGCTCCTCATTCGCCAGTGGAAGGACTGTCTGGCTATCGATGGAAGCCCCAACCCTGGCTGAGATGGGAGACTTGTGTCACCCCAGGTCTTCCTCTCCAGAGGGGGAAACAGTGTGTGCAGCTTTAGCTCGTTATGAGAACACTCTCAGGGATGCAATCAGGGAGATCCATGTGGATGTCAGCGCCTTCAAGCTGGGAATGGAGCGTCGTCTGGAGGAGACAGCCAACCTGAGCGGGCCTCTCGGACGAGCTGTGGCTCAGCTCCAGCAGGAGAACCGGCAGCTAAGGAGTCAGCTGGAGGCTCTTACCCGACAGGTGGAGCTCCTGAGTGGGATGACGTGTGACAGGAGCACCCTGCTCAACAACAGCCACAATCACAGTCAGAATCACAAGAATCACCTCAGTGACATTCAGGAGAACCATCAGGAGATAAGAGAGGTGATCTATGGGAAGGGTCAGGCTTACACTCAGAGCCAGGCTCACCTTCATATTCAGCCCTGCAGTCTTGGGAGCCAAGCCCAGACCTACAGCGGCCTCAGCAGCCAGTCCAGCCCTGCATCCCCACCTGCCGCCTTCTCATCCTCCCCCAGCTCCAACAGTCCTCCTGTGGGCTCTAGAGTTTCGTCTACGGTGACCGGCCCAGTGTCGGGCAGCAGCCCCTCAACCACCCGCTTCTCCAGCCGAGCCACATTCTCTGTGTCCAGCAAGACTAACGTGAGTACTGGATGTTTGTAGCTAGTGTATTGATCCATCGTTTTTTCATATACTTGAACTGTCAGTGATTTGGTCAGTTTGGTCCAAATTTGCACTCATACTGCCACCACATGGAGTTGCAGTAATTGGTTTACTATTTCAACCTGTTTGTTACTGCTTGTAGTTAAGTATTTCCACTGGTTGCATTCAGCTATCTATTTTAAATGTTCATTTTGTTTAGCTAAATGTTTCAAACACTTAGCTACTTGTGTCAGCCAGCAATTACTTGTGGCTAAGTGTTTAAACTGTCATTACATTTAGGTATTTGAATAGTTTATTTATTGCATTTGCAATCTAAACTTTATTTTCAATGTAGTTTTTTGTAAGCTCAAAATTGGTACAGAACAATATTACTAAATCATACAGCCTCAAAAAGATTAGCTTAAGGGGCTTACTTATGTTTATTGTCTGAAACTTCAGACCTTTTACTTTGATCTGGACCAAAATAAAGTATGAAACCTTTGTCAGACCAAAGTCTGGACCAAATGGTCTGATTTTGGTCCAACATTAAGAGGGGGTCTCAGTCCAGATCAAATTTAACTGTGGGTTAGTTCATTTTAAATGTAAAAGCATTTTTGGGATGGTGAGGACTTTTGCATCAATTACAGTATATTCTGTCAAGTTATATTGTTTCACTTTCTCGTTTATTGCTAATAAGGTTAATGTTTTTTGTTTGCGGTCTTTGCCTACTTGCCTGTCGGGAACAATATAATCTTTTTACAAAAAGGACATTCATTTGGTGAATTTAAACTAGTCTTGAGGATTGGACTTTAACTAGGTGCTGTTGAAAACAATACCATAATATTATAGCAGCAACAAAATTAATCGGTTCATTCATGTTCCTCTCTCTTTATTTGTCAATGTAGTAACACTTCCTATTAGAGAAAACCACCTGGTTTTTCTAGATGGGAAATTATCGTACCAGGAGCTTGGAATCATCATATTTTAAAAGAAATTATTGTACAACTAGGCTCTGATACTACTCGCCATACAAACTGTAAACATGTCCATGGTAGACTTGCTTATATCTACAAACCAATCAATGTTAAGTACAGGTACGTGCAGCCCTTGTAGGCGATGAAAAAAGGAAGCCACTAAATTGTTCTTCTCCTGTTTGAAATTAGGTGTTTTAAATGTAAAAAAACTCCCTAAATCTCAAGTCTGAAGGAAGCTCATCCAAGACTATTTGTAATTTGTGTCCTTCTGGTCTGTGGCACAAAGCTGCTGACATATTTGTACTGACCTACCACTTCAAACCTCAGAGCTGTATACTGCACTGTAATGTGGATTGGAAAGTTAATACACAGTAGTAGAAGAGGCCAGTAAATAAAGTGTAAATTCAAGGTTGGAAAGTGCCAGTGTGGTAAAGAGGCAGAATGTGAGTTTTACTGAAGACTGGTGTGTTGTGGTTGTGTGGATGTGTCATACAAGGCACTGGCTGTGTCGCTGCAGTTGCACAACAGCCCTCCACCAGGATGCTTAAGGATTTATGAGGTACAGTAACATGAGACAAGCAGGCTCCCGGGAGGTGAGATTAGTGTGGTTGTGTGGTTTCAGTCCCGAGTCAAATATGTGAAATCAGCATTGTGAAATGTAGGTTAGTCATAGACGCTGTTGGTTTATGCAAAACTCGTCCATCCAGTTTTAGATCATTTTATGGTTTAGCTTCATATGAATGATAACATGGTTCTGGTTTGAAAACAATCCAACCACTTGTGTTGTAAAAAAAACCCTTTTCAAAATCCACTCCAGTAGATTAAAACTGAGCCATCAAGCTAAAAACAAGCATATTTTTCAATTTCTGGAAATCTGACCTTTTTTTGATACCAAGGGTGTATTAAAACTGGTTTTATGATCTGTTTGTGTCTGGGTTACATTAGTTAATCACAGCATTGATGGTGATCAGACAGCCTGTGTCAGTTTTTTAGTGCTCTGTGGTTTCTGAGTTATTATCAGGAATAAATTTTTACTGTCACCTCGGGATGCTGCTTGTGGAAGTCTGTCCTCTAGACTTGGACTGACTCATTCCGAAGTTCCTCACAGTAATTGTCCCTGTTGGTTCCCTGATAGCTGCATTGTTGAATTAGTTTCCTCTCTTGGCTTGTCTTGCTTTTGATGAAACCAAAAAACAGAATTCTTCCTTTGGTTTCTTCATCAATCAACTGGTTGATGATGAGTGTGCAGTTTTCCTGGCCTTCCCCTGGTCAGATTTATGAGGTTTCCACAGCAGAAAGGAAATTCTGGCATATCTGTCTAAATATTTAGAAATGTGAGCGAGTGTACACAAGCTGATGACAATCAAGCTTTTTTTTCCCTTTTGTCTTCCCATTCTTTGGTGAGTGAGTATACATGAATTTCAGTGTTTCTGTGTGGTAACAAAGCCCACTCAGGAATTTGTGACCTTGCAATGGCAAGAATCAAGTCAAACCAAACTGATGTCATTAATTGCAAGAACATTTAAGCATTCTTCATTGTTTTCCAGAAACCTCTTACAGCACTCTTACAGCATAGTCCAATTTTCCACTGTCCATCAGTGTGCTTATTATGTTAAGAACAGGAGTGGTTAAGCAAAAATAGACCACATGCTTCTATCTCAGGGCTGGAATATGTTTCTTTGTCGGCACAAAAGCAAACATTTCCTGAGCCTCATTCACAGACAGTCTTGTGTGTATTTTCTTTTACAAAGATTATATATGGATGGATTTGCTGTATATGGATTCATGGCTCAACACCTGCACAGTGGCTCCATAGCTATGTGTGTTGAGGAGGGGTGTATGGGGGGAGTGTCCAAACCTATTCGACCATTCAAGTCCTCTGGCTCCTTAAAAACTTGTCAGTGTTCTCTGTAATCTGTAAACACAGTTACAGTGATGTGGTTAACTAGTTGCTGACATGGCAGACTCAGGTTTCCTAAAGCAGTTTGCATTGATTTAATTGACATACTACAGGCTGTGCATTTTCAATCAATCCAAAAGAAGACATGAAATTTGAGGGCAGCATGCCCAATTAAAAGAGCCCATCAAGATGCAGAGACATCGTATCACAAGACGTCTTATACCTGATAGCGCCGCACAAAATTTATTTAAACAGATAAGCTGACTTGCATTGACTGTACTTATGCCAAAAAAGGACATTTCTGCACAGTGATAAGATGCAAAGCACTGAAAACAATTATATAATCTACATGGGCCAGTTGTTCAAAGGTAATCCGATTTGATTTTGGTAATCGGATTGGATCAAATCTTGAAAATGGGTTGTTCAAAAGGGAAAGAAGGATTCTGAAATCGGATTG
>JAPZDY010000024.1:3267870-3280067 GCA_029783645.1 Ctenochaetus hawaiiensis
CCTGCAATACTGAAGATCCAAGTTGGTTTTACTTTTGTTTCATTTTAAAGCAAATATACCAAACTATGAAAGTAATTTGTCAGTAATTATCTAGTGTTTTTCTAAACTGTAATCCTGTTTATTTGTCTGAGTATTAAAAGCTGTAATTTTGGTTCCTACACAGTTTTAGTGTTGTAGTTGGTCATATGTGCATGTGAGCTGGTGCAATCACCAGGTTACTCTCCCTCATACATTAGTTTTCTTGCAATCCTTTGCTGCACACCCATTAGCTTAATCTCCCACTAACATTGCACAACACAACATTGATGCTATCTGTTTCTAATCTACACACACACACACACACACACACACACACAAGGACAGGAGGCCACTGCAGTGTTTCAGATTAGTTACAGTGTGAGAACAGTATGATTGATAGATTGTACTGAAATGTACTGATCCGCATCCAAAGTGGATTTCACCGTGATTACTGGCTGCCTGTCCTCCACGTTTACATGCACAAAGCCTCCTTTCACATTAAGTTATGGAAAAGGTTTAAACCACAGTTGTGTGCCTGCTGCAGCGTCTGCACACACATGCCTGTCATTTTCCTGCATCGTGTAGTGTGATTCTGCAGTCAGCTTGGGTTGTTTTGGTTTGTCTAAATAAGTCATTTTTCTCACCTTCAGAATATCAAGTCAAGGTGTTGTATTTATGCTGAGTGCAATGAGACCCTGCCATGCTGCAATGTGAACTTCTTATTACAGAAATTGCATCTGTAGTACATCAGTGTTTTGCACTAACTTTAGCTGTATTTAAGCCTGATGACATACAAACCTACAGTTGAGGATTTGATTTATGGGTTTGATATCAGATTTCACTTATTGTGAACACCACTGTGATTCAAACAGGTGTTACAATACATGGTGGGTTATACTGCACTTTAATTATTTCCCACAGTAAGTCTGTTTCCTCTCACTTTTATTTTCTCTTTAAAAAATGGTAAAGATGAGAAAGTCAGTCTATATGCCTTAATATGGCGCTATTCATGTTTTTCATTCACTGTGACAGATAGCAGAGGTTGTTGTGAACAGAAGGTTGGCAGTGGAATTGTTAAATGTGTCTTACAAGAAAGGAGAAGAAAAAACGGACTCTTCATCCAACATCCTTAATGTTTGGATTAGGTTTATCAACAATCCATAAGGATTTTTAGTATCAACGGTCTCCTTTGGCTTGAATGTAATTTGATTAATTTTATGTGGTGATCATTATTTCAGCTGTGGAGCACAAAGTTAACTCAGTCCAAGCAAAAAAAAACACAAACTGGCTCAAAATAATGAGAAAAGAAAGACCAAATATGTGCAATTGTAACCCTTTGTGAAAACAACAGTTAGAGCAACAAATCTCTCAATATACCAGCATTAAAGGCCAATTAATCAGCACACCTAACTTATAGCATAAGGAGCTGGTGTGAAAGTTGACAATGTTAGGTTGAAACTGCAGGCTTCACACCTACATGACACTGATTGAATGTTACTAGTCAACTGAGCCAAGAAGCTGAGAAATGAAGCATTGGTGGTGAAGCTTGAATGTAGTTGGTGATGTGAATCGGTAATGTTTCTTCAGTGCTCTGGCTGAACACTATGCTTCAGTACCATTGGGAATGTGGTGACATGCAAAAACACACATTAATTTCAGTGTTTAGCAATAAATTATACTATGCAGAAGTTTAATGCCACATCTTGTAGCATAGTAGAGAAGTTTGAATGCTTTATCCCACCTTGAAAAGAAACTAACTGTTGAACAAATTTTTAGAATTTTCTTTGCTTTTTTCCCTAAATTTATTTATTTTTTGTTGTGTCACTGTCAGAGATGAAGAAAAAAATGTGTGTTTCATGTGTCTGTTTAGATGTAGAAGCTCACATTCATTTTAACAGAGAGTTTAATGTGTGAGTGAGATCCTGTGTGTGAGCTCACATGGATGAAGGCTCACTCTGCAGAGTAAAGATTGCAGTCTGGTCTTGTTTATCTCCATGACAAAGACAGCTGACATTTACACACTGTCTGTGGAGACTCCCCAGACTGATCCAGCCCTCCCTGTCTCTGATGCCACGACATGCAACTTCTGATCTCTGGGTGTACACAAATTCTACAAGCTCCCATCCATCTTTCCATCCATCCGCCCAGCTCTCTGTGTCTCTGTGGCCCCTTCCTCACCCTTTCACCCCTCCCCCAGTCGCCCCCTCTGAGCAGCATTTTAAGGCTGGATTCCTGGCACCAGCCCCCCTTTGTGGCTATTAATACAGCCGTGAGCAAGACAGAAAACAAAGTTATTAAATGTGTGAGTCAAATTTATAGGCATACACTCAAAAAAGCATAATGTTTAAATTTAAATATATGAACTAGCTCTTGTGTCATTATCTGAACTTAAAAGCCTGTCATGTGTTGCTTTACGTGTCATTTCAGAATCCTCTCTGAAATTTTGTGTGTCTTTCGGTCTCTCTGTTATTAATTTGCATAAGTGGTTTGGAAAAGCAAACCACTTACTGAGGCTGTTTTGCATGCTGGTTTGCTGATATTTGAACTGATAACAGCATGTTATTAATAAAAAATAAAAATAGCTTTAGACTGATACAGAAGAGGGAAATCAAACTTAAAGCAGGGCACAGCTAAAGAGAGAGCAAGTGTGTGTGCACGATTGTGTACGTGTGTGTGTGTGTGTGAGTGTGTGTGTACGTGTGTGTGTACGTGTGTGTGAGTACACATGCTGGGGGTTTAGCAGAGGTATGCAGCCACTCCCTGGCTACCCCTGGCTCTCTTAATGACTTCCAGACAAAAGGCCGTGTTCCCGTCATCATCTCTGTGGAAACAGGTTAATAACTGACTGGCCAGTGGGACTCGCTGCCCTAGCTGCCCTCTGGAACCAGTAAGCCTTACTGGAAGTCAACTTCAGAAGTAGATTTCAAGGTTGCCTCTTTGGCTACGTCAGCTCAACCCACTGTGGGAATACTTTACAATTTCATTTAGCTGCACTCACGTCCAGTGTATTGGAGGGATGCCCAGAAGGCAAAATTAGTTTTAGAGGTTGGGTGACCCTGTGTAGGGTCATTGGAGAGAGAGTCAGAGTTTTCAGGTTTTGTCAGACATTAAGTCTCCCTCCATAGGAGGGTGACCCACAAATAGCTGCTACTTTGGGCTCAGGAGATGTATGGCCTAGAGTTAATCTACCTGTCTGTCAATCATTGCAAGGATGAAATTCAAAGTGCAAACTCTTCCAGAGGTTAGATGATGGAGTGTTGGGGGTGAACACATGGCCTGTTGCACAGAGACCGTATATGTTTTCACAACAAGATAAAATTATTAGAAGCCCTTCAGGGAAATGGGGGCACTTCAGGAGCTACAGTCACAGCTTACAGTGAATAGAAAATGTACAACAATGATGTGAAACTTAATGATTAATATTTAGATAAAACACAGCTGGCAAATCCAGCAGTAGATCATGGCATGTGGGAATGTTGAATGGAGATAAAGAGAAACAGAACTACAACTTCCTTATCAGAGTGTGAAAAATAATGGCTCAAGAAGAAAGAGAGCATATCTATTATATGACTGCATATGAATATGCTATGTGACATATGAGAAAAAATATGCAGTGTGTGTGCCTGCAAGCTAAAGCAAACCATTCACCTTGTAAGACATACAGTTCACCTAAAATAGCTTCCTGAATTTAATAAGTAAAATGCTTTAATATTTTAGCTTCAAAGCTAATTTTAGACTCTATGGAAAAGCTTGGCTCCTCTCCTTTCCGGTGAACTTAAAGTCTCAGGATGATGAGATCGTCTGGCAATGCTGTCCCTCCATCTTTGACGTGTGTGTGTTTATGTGCTTTGTCGCAGGCCAGGTCAGAATCAGGGCCAAGTATCAACATGATACAGGCCATGACGTGAGCAGGCTGCAGTGTGTGTGATGGAGATGGTTATGACTGTGATGTGTGTTAGCTTTGAAAGGATTCTTGGCCACAAACCTTTAGAACAGGACTGAGATTCTGTGCAATTTCAGACACAGACAAGCTTAAGGGCAGCAAAGCAGCACATTTTGCAAAGGAAGAGCAAACTTCAACATCAGACAAATTCACACAAAACTTAAACATATAATTTAAGCTAAAAGTGACACAGCTGCAGCTGCCAGGATGACGCAGGAAGATCAGCTGGCAAAAAACTGCAGAGTGTGTGAATGCCAAGATAAAATAATATCATATAACTAAGTCCAGAAAATACTCAAGGTTTTAGTGCTTCATTCAGTCTTTGCAGACACATAAATCGTTCCCTCCAGCAAGAATCTATCTCATCCAAGAAATCATCAGGTAAAGTCAAAGAGATCTCCTCAGAGACCCTCTCATGATTGGTGCACCATGGCAGCTTTTCAGGAAGAGTGATGCCATTTTCCAATAAAATTGATTGATCTGATCAGTCAGTGCACAGTGTTTATATACATGTGATCTTTAACATAAGCTCGGGAGCAGGTTGGATGTTAAGCATTGGTTACTATCATAAGACTAAAAAGACAGAGTTAAAAACCTGAGGTTACCCTTTTAGCAGCTAATCCTGCTCTTTAGTACAGACCTCTGCACCTACCTGAGGTCAGCATATCAGGCTCCCTCACCTCATGCTGCTCCTCACTTGCCGCTGTCAGAAACAGAGGAAAAGAGGAGGACAGAAAAAGGGAGGTGGAAGACAGGAGTGTCGCTGTCTATTGTTGCCATATGTTGGAGCTCGATGTTACAGAGGAGAGAGTGAAAAATGACCTTTTCCCCAAACCGAGAAGGGCCTATTTCTCATAGATACTTGGCCTGGAAGAGGCTGAGGCACTGTTCTTTATTGAAGCAGATTATGCATGTTATGTAATATGCGTGAACATATATTGTATAAATTTTATGTTAGCCAAAAAAATCATTCACAGACAAAGGGATTTACAATAGGATCCTTTATTGTGATGTTAATTATGTTTGGTACCATGAATCCTCTGCATAAAAGTCACCAATACAACGAATTGTGTTTAACCATGTTTTATAGCTAAGGTCTCTGAGATCCTGAGCAGAAGTAATATGTAATGCTTTATGGGAGATTTTAGAAACGCATCATCAATTCACTTTGATTTTTACCGCTCTCATAGAGTTAAGAAAAGTTATAAGGTATTACTACTGAGGTAATAAAACAATGACGTAAGCATAAAGTATGTTTTTTGAATTGTTATAGATGACATGGCGTACCTGTGAGAAAGAATAGACCATGAGTGGTCCAAAATAAAAAGGCTTTATCTTCTGAGAGGAATGGATTCTTTTAGTAATTGTCAGACCCACTATTCACTGTCTCTGTAGTGCCTAGTCAAGGAGAAACTGGTACGTGTCCTTCACCATGAACAGAGAGTGCAATGCCTTTATTTAATTATAGCAATGGATTGTTACTTTGGAGGATTCACCAAAGCATCGAGGCTTCTAATATATAGTGTGCAGAGAAGTACATGTGATATCATGTTTTGTCAAAGGCCAAGGCTGTAACCTGCATTCAGACGTACTGAGTTTATGGAGGAACTTTTCCCTGTGCATTCACTCTTACCTGCAATTATCTTTTTATATCCCTCCGTTCAAAGCTGTGCGTATTTTCCAACCTCACACCAAAGTGGTATTCCCTTGCGATTTCTCTAGCAGAGAAATTGTAGACTGTGGGAATGTATTTGAAGAACAGTTGGTTTGAACGTGTCCTCTTCCTTTGAGAGGATTCCTCTCTATAGACTCCTGGAGGAAAATTACAGAGCAGGAGTTCTCTGTCACTTACTGTTTTCTCTGACAGCTGAGGAGAAAGCTGCAGCTGAAACACAGCTGTCCTGTGCACCCATTGGCCCAGTAGTAAAATACAAAGTCTGTGGTTGTCACTGTCATTTGGAATAGTTGACATTGATGAATAACCTCTTACAAGCTTTGTAACCAGTCACCTCACTCATTCAGCCATGTTCTTGCTATCAGAGGCTTCACTGCAAAGTCGTATGCAGTCTTTGTGTTAGTGTATTTCGTTTTGAAAATTAAACTGAGTGCTAAAGTTAGAAATGCATAATACTGAGTGTATCTTCGTGTGACACACAAACACACACTCTCTCCTGCACTGGCACTCAGTGGAAGGCTGCCAGTGAGCCTCTATTGTTCCATTTCTCTGCCACCCAAAGGCCCTGTCAAGCTCAAATGTCACTCCAACAGATATCCCATTTACACCTTGCATTAAAATGCAATGCGGATGATTGAACTGCAATGTGATAGTTCTTGACCACATAAAAGTACAGAAGTAAAAGCACTTAAATCGCATTGAGGACAGTCTGTGATCTGGTAGGCCAAATCACCTACAGAGGTGGTCAGGAACACATTGTGAACACATTAGTCTTAATGTAATTGCATTTTCAGATAACATACAATGACTCTGCGGGCGGAAGAGCATTAAAAATAAAAACCTATTGCTAAGTACCAAGTAGACACAGACACTATAACCTCACTGCATTGCCAGTGCAAGTACACGTCTCTTCTGGATGACACCAGTGTCAGTTTCCTGCACATAAAATCAAAAGTTTGATGGTTCATGTGTGGGTTTGACACCCAGTCTGTATCCTCATAGATCCTCATCACTATCCTCTCCAAAAGCTTCCAGACTGTCCTCAGTGGTTTTGCTGTCAGCTTATATAACAGCAGCTGCATAAAGCAGCGTTCTGCCTTACTTTTGTATTTAGTATTCCAGATGTCAAAGATGACTCTTTTTTTACAGCTTTTGAAGGCAAACAAATATTCGTACAGTGCAGCTCCACTTGGATACCATGTTTTGTTTTGGCTTTTTTTGGTTTTTGTTTTTTGTGTTTTGTTTTGTTGTTTTTCTGGATAATAGGAGAGTGAAAAAAGGAGAAAAAAAGAACAATAAGATGAACAAGAAGCTGGAAAAATGCTTGGATCTCAGTGGGATTTAATTGTGAATGCTGAAAAAACGTGCTAATACCAGGTGTCAGTGCAATCAACTTAAATCATATCTAGATAAAATCTTGATAGAGATCAAGGTTGGAATGGGTAAATGTTTAGCCTGACTCTTTCCAGGGGTAAAAACTAGGCCTGCCAGCACCTCTAAATGTACAAGTTGGCTCTGGCTTCATATTCAGAGACAATAACATTGGCAATAATCTCATTAAACCGTTGGGAAGTGTGTAACACATGTAGGCTAAAATATCATAATATTCCTTTTACTCGTCCATTTCATTACTGTTTGCTTCATTAGAAGAATGTATATATAAATAAAAACCTTTAAACACTGTGCATCTGATATGGATGTACATCCTTTACTTAAAGTTCTGACTCATTGTTTGTTTTCAGTTGCAACATACACTGCAGTGTTTCACTTCTCTGATAGTTTATGGTAGCACTCTGTGTTTCCCAGCAGACCACAGTGTGCCCTCATCAAATACTTACCATCGACCTTCATCCCATCCACACCTCACCCCCTCTCCTACAAAGTCTTTATTAAAGTGTCAGTGATGAAGACGCTGACAGCTGAACCGTATCTTCTGACCAAACACAGGACGTGGCAGTCACGCAGCACTCTCTCACTCCTGTTTGAACAGACACGTTTCCAGGGGCACGTTGTCCCAAAGACACAACCAATCTTTTGCATTTGCAAATACTCTGGTGTACATTTTGTTAGCATTACATGGCCAAACTATCTGTGAGTTAACACCAGAGGAGGAAACATTACTGTCTTTAGATTCAGTATGGAAAGAAGCTAATCTAACATATCAGGTCAGAACACTTTTTAAATTGTTAAACCCTTAACAGAAATATCAGATTGTCATGTGTACCACTTATAGCTTAAAGCTAACTACAGGAAAACAGTGCTTAATGAACTTGGCATGAAATTGGCAGCCTCATGTCACATTTTTAGTTAACTACAAAATTTTAGTGTTCTTACCGTGGAGATTAAGGTCATAGGGATGATGTACCATGCTTGAAAGTTCAGTTTACTCCAAATGGAGAATCTGATTAATCTTTTCCTGTTGGTGAAGAGTGGGCCCATTACAAACCAGTAGTCATATTGTCAGAATTATATCTGAGCTAGCTGTGTCTGCTGGGACTCAGTGTGGGTGAGACATTTGTCCAGTGTTGACCTCAGTGTGACATGAGGAACTGAGTGAGATGTCCAGCCAAGGTTTCATTGATATAGTCTGTCAAAACTCCTTCTTTTCTTCCTCTTCATCGTCTTCTTTCTTCTTCCTCCCCTCTTTCTGTTCTCATACATACCGATTTCTTTTCCACATTTTCTGCTCTGTTTTACTCATTTTGTCCAAATATTATAGTTCCTCACTCATGATGCAATGATGTACCCTCTGGGAATGAGGGAATTGTTGTTCTCTGACAAAAATAAAAGGGAGCATTTGTCTGCTTACACTTCTGTCAATCTTTTATGAGACTCTTATTACAGAAACTTTGCACGTACATAATAATGGTGTGCTCTTCGATGTAAACAGTGCAATGAGAGGCAGATGCTAATAGCAGCCCAGACTAAACAACTAGTCAATCCCATTAAAGCTTCAGCTTTGTCTGATTTACTTTTGAGAAGTCAAGGACAAATCAGAAGGAAGATAAATGTAAACACACTCCATCAAAGTTTCCTTCCACTGTTCAGCTTGATCTATTTTGGTATCATCTTGACACAATGCTACTTTTAGCCATTTATCTGGAGGCAGAAAACACTACAATATGGAGACACATGTCTGCCAAACAGAGAAACATGACTCGCAGTGTGGTGCTGACTGAGATGACAGGTCGAGATGATGACATCCTCTCTTAAATATGATTCCTAATTAACAAGGATACAAGGTTTCATCCAGACTTTGACTCTTGCTGTGGGTGTAGTTTTTGGGACCGTCATGGGACAAAAATGCTACTGACTATATTTCAGCTGATCTTTTTACCAAAGAAGAAAAAGCTTGATTGGTTATTAAATTCTTAAAATATGTCCGACAGGGGACGTAAGTTCTGTCCACAACATGGTAGTGAAATCTACCATCACACTTGTGACCCTGTGGGGCTGTACAAACACACAGACCTAAATATTACAGTGTATAACAAAGAAGATGCTAATGTTTAAGATTCAATGTCACCATGGCCACTATTTTAGCCTTTTGCATTGGCATGTTACTATCTGCTAATTAGCACTAAACACAAAGTGCAGCTGAGGCTGATGGGAGTAGTATTAGTTGTTAAATTGAACTTCAGGTTCATTTGTTGGAAGTTAAAAAGTTAAATGTGATATTCCCTAAACAAGTTGAAAAATTACTTGAAATCATCTAAAGAATACTTTCCAGTTGGCCAACATTGTCTTTATCAAGACAGTCTTGGATATTTGGGCTGCAGTAACACAGACAGCCTGTGTATTTACAAAGGTTTTTGGTGTTGGTGCAGACTTATATATCTACACCTACTCAATGTATAAATATTTGCAGTGTAGCAGCTGCTAGCAGCAATGTTGACCTTACACATTGCACTGGTTCTTGCTGGTAATATAACACCAAAGTTGAGTGCTGACTGTTATCAGCTGGTCCAGTGCATATTGATTGAAGACCGAGGGTGGAAAATATTTTCCTTTCATGGTTCAATAGTTTTAAAAAATCAGTCGTCAGCAGATAAAAGAACCAGGAGAAAGTGGTTACAATGATAAAGCAGGAATGACAAAATACAGTATTTGAACTTTGGTCTTGAGTAGGAAGCAGCTCAAGGTTCTACTAAAGTTCAACAAGTCTTAAAGGAAAGGTGACAAAGATTCAAAGCAGGGTTGTTTCTGAATGATAAGAAAAAAATATTTGCTGATGTGATGCGTGAATTAACTTTATTTATACGTTTTTTTATGTACTGATAACAGCTTAAAGTGTTTCACAGTTCAGCAGCAAAACAAATTGCCAAAAACAAGTTTAAATACCATACATTCACACAAGGAGAAAGGGAGAAAAAAATAGATGAAAACTGTCTCTGAGTCAGCAAGTCCTATATTGGGGCAAGGCCATTTAATGGACATTAATTCTGAAAGACACTGAAAATCGTTGTACGAGACGTTGATCTATCACTTAAGTTTTTGTTAAAACTGTGGAAGTAGCATTCAGTCATACAGCCTTTGGTAGGTTAGTATGTAGAGCTTTACAATTTTCAAGATAACTAAAAACAAAAGCATGAACAAGCTTTTGAGAATCTAGGTGGCTCAGTAAAGCTCTCAGCCTCTCTATACTGAACAAATTATGAAAGACAGTTTTGGTCAATGAGTTCACATAAGCTCTAAAGTTGAGATCAGGATCTTGAACAACAACATGGTTTTTTACGCTCGTGTCTGTGATCCTTAAAACAACAAATCAACACAGCAAGTGCAGATTAAATCCAGCAGATCTCAGCTGATGTTTGTGTGCATACTCATAAGGGTCTAATGCCAAAGTGTGTGTGTAGGCATGTGCGTATGTGTCAGTAATGCAACATGTTAAGTGTAGGCACCGGTGTGTTCTGCCAGGGAAAAAGACCTCGAGATACCAGAGAGTTTACAGGAACCTCAGGAGCTCTGCTATCATGTTTCACCCTCTGACCCACTGTGGACCTCTGATGATCTGAGCACTTAAGCCAGGAAAGCTCCCCTCCCCAAAGCCAGACATTCTGCAATTTGTCTCCCTCCTTCTGCCGAATAGCCAGCTGTTTGTACCTCACTGCGCCGGCCCTCTGCCTCATTTCCCATTATGCAACAGTCAACTGCCCCCCTCTGCCTTCCTCATCCTTTCAAACATACAGTTAACTTTCCCAAAAGTCCTCACTTTTTATCCTTATTCCCTTCCAGATGCGTCCCCGCTTTTTATGAAATGACAACCCCCACACACATTCACTTCTTGCTTCAGTTTAAAACACACCCAGCTAGCATTCCTATATGGTGAGCTCAGGCAAACACACACACACACGTTTTCACATTCCAAGCTATTTTCTCAAGTGAGTACACCATGCTATCTCACAGCGAGAGCAGCATATTGTTCTGTGTACATGGATGTGTGTGAGAGGCAGGAAGGGACCCAGGAGTTTTGGGTTTCTGCTTTGCAAGAGACTCTTTCTCTGTGCTGGCAGAAAAAAACAGCTCTTTAATTCAGTTCTTAAAGGGTTGATTCTCATAAATATTTATTAAAAAAGATCTATTACTTACCATTGTTTATGGAGAAGTTAGTTTTGGTTTTATTAGTCAAGGTTTTTGTTTCTGTGTGAATAAAAAAATATTGTGCATCTAAACAAAAACAGCAGAGCTAAATGGAATTGTGTTTATTGTGTTCACAAACAAAAACAAACACACAAAAAAACACCTCAGAAGTGTCCTTGTCACAATGGATGATCCTCAGAACACACTGTAATCCATTTTTAGCGTCTGTTAACGGTAAGACCAAGCCAGATAATAACTTCGGGAAAGAAAATGTTTTTACCTCTATTGTATTTGGCTGGAGGCAAACTTCAAATAAACTCAGCTAAAATTAAACTTATTTGCATGACTGCATATTATAAAGGGAAACAAAGAAGTTTTGGGATTTGTTTGTTTGTTTTGTAATTTAGATGAAATGACTATTTTTATGATGTGACTATAAAAATCTCTGTGAATGATGCCAAATCCCTTAATGACGGCACATGTAACACATTTGGTATTCCACGCGATTCGATGCTTTAAGTTTTACAATATGCTCGTCTCCTTCCTCTGATTCCTGACAACACTCAACAACTCTTTATGTAATGAAGAAAAAAAAACTACACAAACATAATGAGCCAACACAGAGGTAATTGTGGAGGTTACAGTTCATCTCAGCTCTCTGCAACATTTTAGCATCTTTTAGCTTGTCAGTCTTAGAGCTCTTAACTTTTCCAGCAGTAGCAGGCAGCTGGTTTCAGGGAAAAAGTTTTGATAAACCTCCTGTATGGTTCCTGCCCTGCACTTAACAGCAGACAAAGTAAGTGAGGAGCTAATGAACAGTCAAACACATTTTTCCACAAAATGAAGTGCTGAAAAGCCTCAGGCCCTTCTGCCTTCTTTAGCTCACTTTTAAGTGATTGTGTCCATTTAGTGGTTTCTGACAGCAGAGACAAGCTGAACCAGATGCTGCGGTTCTGCTTCCAAACATGTTGACGTTATCTA
>JAPZDY010000024.1:3293917-3311153 GCA_029783645.1 Ctenochaetus hawaiiensis
TTATCTTGTGAAGCACTTTGAGTTGCATTTTCCCATGTATGAAAAGTGCTATATAAATAAAGTTTGATTGATTGATTGATTGATATGATCATTTCAATAACTGTACAGTGAATGCATGTAAGAGAAAACAACTGCTACACATGGAGTCAGTTGATTGCTACCTAACTCAAACCAGCAGACAGTGACTTTAATAAGTTCACTGTAGCAGACTCTATCGCCACATGAGTGATTTTGTGACATTTGGTGCTGGCGTTTAGTTCGGCTGCAGCCCAGATAAATGAAATATTATATAATTATCAGTCTGACTAGTCTGTCTCTCGTGATCTAAGCACTTATGAACAGCAGGCTTTAAACAAAGAGGTCAGTGTGTGACATAGAGAAGAATATGAACATGTGACATCATGCAGGGGACAGGAACTTTCCAAAGAAGAGATAAACTGATGTTTTATTATATCTTCAAAATGCAACCCTTAATAGATGTTCCCTTTACTTATTCTTACACTGCCCTAACTGTTTACTCTTTTTCTCGTTCTCTTGAGCAATTTATGTGTTCCTTTTCACACATGTAGCCTTCAAACATGCAGTTCTCTTAGTTGCTGGATTAAACTTAGAGTCAAATAGGAAACACTGGATCACACCTCTTAGTTGTTCAGTGAAACAAGAGCATAGCATGACTTAAGTTAATTAAATTTTGATTTTCTTTGAAACTCTTGTCTGAAAGTAACAATACATCTAAAAATAATAGGCTACAAATGTTTGGTGTGTCTGAGAGACAGAGTCATAAAGAAATATTTTATAAAAATTTGGGGAATCATTACATCTGGAATCAAAGTAGGTCATTTGAGCATTTGGCTCAATAAAGTTGATTTTATCCAAAACATCTCTCAAATTAAATTAGGCATATTTTGATAAAAGGTTAGAAGTAAGACCTGCCAATACATACAGGAAAACATAACTAATACAATAATATTATAAATAATATATGTGTGTGTGTGTGTGTTTATGTAGCGTAAAGCAATATATCCAAAACATTTCAAAGACAGGCTGACCAGATGAAGATAATGTAATGTAATGCAGCAGGAAAACAAGTCTGGGGATTACAAACAGAGGTGAATAACACCTGGATTTGGTGGATGGTGAGTGGTGGGTGTCTCATCTGATCTGGGTATAAGAAGAGCACACTCCTCCTCAGCTGTCAGCAGCCCCTGGAGGCGAGCCCTGTTTGTGTGTGTCTGAGTGTGTGTCTGAGTGTGTCTTTCTGGAATCATGGCTCTGTTCATGGACTCAGACTTCTCTTTACTTAAGCCAAATCAGCAGAAAGACATGCTGGATTATAAAACCTTATTTGGAGAGCAGGATCAATGCAAAGGTAAGTCCAGTATTATTTAGATTTTCATTTTATTTCATGAAGCCTATTACTCGAGCAAGATGTTTTAAATTACATGGTTTCCTCTAGATAATCAATTTAAAATTAAAATTAATCACGATATAAAGGATGCGAACAAACTAGCATCAAATTATTTTGTGTTTAAATATTTTCTGTAGGCAAATATGACAATATGATAATGATACCAATATATTTTAAAAGAAAAAGAAGATAGTCACAAAATCACAGCAAAGATTTGACCAGAATAATAACTGAAAAAAAGCTTTTACGAACAAAAAGGTCAATATAACAATCAAACATAACTTCCTAAATATTACATTAACCAAAATGTACCAAATTTTAATTAAAAAAACAAAACAAAACAAAACAAAACAAAACAAAAAAACTTAAGAAGAATGCAACTTTCTTATTAATTTTCATGGTCAAATGTAGTTTTTGCCTGCAGGCTTAGCGTGTAATTTTATTTTAATGACCCAAACAAGCACAACATATTAGGTTCTGGCCCACTTCACTATTATTTAATTGATGTTCTCTGCCCTACCCAAACCATACTACTCTATTTTATCTGCCTCCTTGTCATTTACATTTTTTGTAAATTATTTTATTATTGCTTGTTTCGCGTCCTTATGTATTTTCATTGAAGATGCCCGGGCTGAGAGCGCGGTGTCCTCCCCGGAGCCGGACCGAGGCGCCGGCTTCATGGAGGGCCAGAGGAAAAGGAAGAGGACCATCTTCAGCCGAGCCCAGCTGTCTGAGCTGGAGCAGGCCTTTGCTGTGACCCCATACCCGGACATCACCCTGAGGGAGAGGCTGGCTGCGCACACACACCTGCCCGAGAGCAAGATACAGGTACATTTACTCTTCAAAATTAAATAATAAAGGCATTTTAAAAATTAAAAATTAAAATAAATAAAGCTCTGCCCCACACTCCCTAAACAAAGTCATAAAGAAGATCTGACATCTGACGTTTACTGTCAGTTTTGCTCATTTTTAGATGTCAGACTTAGTCAGACTCACATTATATTATATTAATGAGTCATTGTCATTTAGCAGTTTGTTGTTGCTGAATGTTGTTGCGATGACCCCACAGAGATTTGTTACTAAGAGTGCGTGAAGGCTGGAGCTTACTATTTTGGTTTTCCGAACCGGAAATTTGCTGTTTTGGTTCAATCACACCTCTTTCTTATATTTTTTATTTTTGTCCGCATGGAGCAGCAGGTTCCGTTTTCTGTTGTTACCCTGCTCCCAAGTCACATCACTGTCCGTCAGGAAGTATATTTCCAAATATTTTGGGTGAAGCGGTTGTGTGTGTTTGTGTTGGAGGGAACATTTTTTCCTCGAGTACAGCCTTAAATTTAAAGGGCCCATACATACAATATCGGATTTTCGATAGCCTACAAGATTATCGTGACCTGAGGAATTTATAATAATTATACTCACTTGGGATAAATAGAGAAATAATAATAATAACGCAGCCATTCAAATGCATCTTTATGTTGTTTATTGTAGGCTTTTTCTTTTTCTTAGCAAATAAACTACACTCAAAATATGAGTGTGACGAGGTGGAGAAAAACATACGAAACAATTACACCTTTTTTTTTCTGCGGGTGGTAATCAGCATTCAGGTGCGACACAGCAGTAAAGCAGAAAGAGGTGCTATATTATTTACACAGTATTATTTCAATCATGTGTAAGCCTACTATTAACATAATATTACTATTTCATTTTTAAATTTAACAGTTGCGCAAAATGCAAATTATTTCTGTAACGCTCCAAATTTCAACAATTTTTCCCAGGTCTGGTTCCAAAACAGAAGAGCCAGAAGTATCAAGACCGGGAGACTCCCAAAGTCCTCCAAGCCTGCTGTCCTGGGAGGCAGAGCTGTTGTTGACCCCTCCCCTGGTCCTGTTACCCCTGCTTTTCTTGCCTCAACCACTCTGGCAGACATATTCAGGCCAGAGCAGAACCACTCCTGTGAGGACGTCTCACAAATGTATTCTGACTGGATCCAAATCTACAGCAACCCTGTGTCATCATCACCATCTTCCTCATCTCTCCAGCAGCAGCAGATTCCACCAGGCTCCTCAAAACCTTCAGAGTCTCGTCTCTGGGAAGAGGAGCAGCACCACCAGCGGCAGCACCTGGGAACAGCGCTCCCCAGTTTCCTTCCCTGTTCTTTCCATCAGCCCATCACAAGGCAGCATCAGCACTCGACATCCACCCGCTCCTATCAGACCTTCAGGAACTTCAAACCCCAGACCATG
The DNA here is from genome assembly GCA_029783645.1 of Ctenochaetus hawaiiensis. Lineage (NCBI taxonomy): Eukaryota > Metazoa > Chordata > Actinopteri > Acanthuriformes > Acanthuridae > Ctenochaetus > Ctenochaetus hawaiiensis. Next base: position 3,297,569 of record JAPZDY010000024.1, read on the forward strand.
GCTCCATCTGGGGCCCATCAGGCTGTGTATGGGGGCAGTGTTGCAGGTCACACCTCTGTAGACCAGGTGGTCCCTTCCCACCCTCAGTCGATGTACTGGGAGGTAACTCAAGGCCAAGGACACCACCATCACCACCCACACCACCACCATCACCACCCACAAATGGGACCACAGACCTCCATGGGCTACATCTCAGACCTGATATACAACGCTGCTATTGTCACCAACTTTCTGGAATTCTGATCTAATCCGTTTAAATGTGGAGCAAGATCAGTGGGAACTTCTCATACTGGGGCTTTTATTTCTGTGTGTATGTGCTTTCACAACACCTCCTGACTCTAAATCTGACCTTTGTGATACCAGAGCTGATCCTTCGTAAAAACCTCTACATACTATTGAGTTGTTTTCAAATTCTTGTTTGTCTTTTCTGTGTTTTGAGTATGTTACAGTATTGTGTTAAATGTGTTAGGAATTGTTTTGATTTATTTCATCTTGGCTCTGTTCACAATATTGTACAGGTGCTTTGGCTCAGTTTGTCACAGCAGAGTTTTAATGTACAAAACTTTGGATGCAAATTATAAAAACAAAATCACACACTCAGTCTTAAGAATACAGACTCCTTACATTTTGCTTTAGATTTAAATGCTGCAATGATTTTTAATATCAGTTGTGTAAATGATAGTGTTATTATTTCCAGCATTACAGTTTACTCTAGTTGAGATCACTAGACTAATAAGTGATGCAAATATCCAAAACTTGGAATGTTACATAATAATATAAAACTTGGTCAATACAAAACAGAGGCAATAAACTGATGCAATGAAGTACAACAGTTATTTTTGTCTTTTATAAATGTAAAAATTACTAGATTTTATTATCCATTATAATGTTTAGCTATATAAAACACTGGATCAATTAAATTAAATTAATTAAATTAAAGTTTTAAAGTTTTTACTTTTAAATTATTATTATTTTTAAATCCTGACTTTTGTTGAAACAGCACATTTTGTGTAACGGCTATTTGGGCTATTATTTGTTTACTTAAAAAACCACAATGACTCAAAGTCAGTAATGAACATATTATTTTGCAATGCCCTGATAGATGTATTGCATGTAGTCCCAAATTTAATTGATGTGCCGATTTATATGAGATTTTGTAGCTACAATATTCTGTATTGACAGTCTGGCAAACTAAAAACCTGAGCCTGGGCAACTGTAAAATAGAGTGGAAGGGGTGAAAGTCATGTCTAGTCTCATTTTGATGTTTTCTGCCTGAACAAAGGACTGATGGAATATTTGTCGAGTTATTCATAAACTCAGTAACCTAGCAGCTGGTTTTCACAGTGGACTCATGTACAGTACTTGACATGGACTCTTCTCACAGATGCCAGCTCCTGTTTTTGTGCTGTAAGCTGAACCATGGCATGTTTAATGCTGCGACCCCGCGAGTATTATCTTTCCAAACATCCTGATTAAAATGATTTCTTGTACTAAGATACCATGACAGGAATAATTATTTTCTAAGTCAAAATATATTTTTTTTCCATATCTGTCTGCACTGTAAGTATCAGCAGGGTTAGATGGACAGAGGGAAGGAAAAAATGAAAAATAAGAACTAAATTAAAGCAAGAGCTCAGGGTCTATCAGCTTACAGGCTCTGTAATTCTGCCTGGATTTAAGTTTTGAAATATTACATGAGAGGTATAATACAGAGACAAACATGATGGACAGCAGTGCACACTCTTCGTCAAGCGCTGGACACGAATCTCTGCATATCATAATAATCTTTAATACAAAATAATCTTTCAATAAACCTTTAATCCGGGTGTCAAATCTCAGATCTTAGAGAGATACTTTTTTGTATTCCAGATGCAGTTACATCTTTTAATCTTTCCAGTGATATGACAGGACTTAATAAGAAGAGGATAGGATAGTTTACAAAAATATGAACTCATATCTGGAGAAGGGATCAGGAAAATATGATCCTCTCTCATGCTGAAAATGTTTTGTTATAAGATACACGTGTTATTGTCCTGAGGATGATAATTCTTTTCATACAGCTGTTGTACCTCAGGGGTGCAGTAATTATTTGTTTTTGAATGTGTTGCTGGGCTCTTTTATTCACTTCAAAATAGATACAGTAAACACAGATCAAAAGACAATTATTACCACATCTGTCTGGTGGAAAGGATAAAATAAATCAAATCAGACCAGTGAGCACAGACCGGTGCCACAGCTGGTGGGTTGTGTAGAAAAGTCAAAACAAGGGCAACTGCAGAAACAAATAAAACAACTTGAAAGATAACTCATGGTCCACTTACTAGCTTTTTGAAAGGCTTTCAGCATTATGTGTTTGCTCAGGTAAGAATGGTGACTACCTAGAGTAGCTTTAGTCAAACTACTAATGGACAGAGTGGTGATGCAAAACTGTATCAAATCATAGCTAAAAGGAGAAAGGACATATTCTAGATTTGCTAAATTCAAAACAATGAAATAGTCTACCAAAAGTATTGTCTGTGCATCCAAAACCAAAACAACGTATTCATCTTTGCCACTGAGCTCCACTGTTGCCTGATAACAAGAGTCTATATACTGAGGTACTTGTGAAGTATGAATACTAGCATGTTTACTGCTAATACTAGCATGTAGTGCTATTTCACTAAAGTAATACCGCTACATGCTCACATAATATATTATAATAAACCATATGTAAGCATATATATACTCACAATACCAGCACTATTATGCTGATGCTAAACAGGTATGATCATAGTTCAGCATGTTAGCCATCATTTTCAAATTGGTACAGCCAAGCAGCTGAAGTTTTTGGTGTAAGGTGGACAATGGACAAATTAATATTTTGGTGTGATAGTGGTGTTGCACTAAACATTTATGGATCACTTAAGTAATATGACATAGGAGCTATTCAGTTTTATTTCAGTATTTTTAGTACGAGTTGTATTTTGAAAAACTGGAAGTTGGAATTAGAAAACAACATTCTTCCTAGAATTAAAGCTTCAATTTTAAGTTATGACATTTCATTGCAAAACAGTGAAGTAATACTTAATAGAAAACATTTCAAGATCAGTTTTATTACTGTGCTCTCTCCGTAGCATTGCCCTGAACAAATAAGAAAGTGCAGACAAAGAAAATGTATTTAAGAGGGAAGGTAACATGAACTGAAGGATTATTTAACTTTATTCACCACAAAAATATGACAACATCTGATTACATGAACATTTTTTTAATGTTGGTAGTGCCAACATAAAAGAGGACAGACAGGGTTGCAGATTCAGAAAAATTTGAAATACAAAACAACTGTAAATAAATAAGAAATATCCCTCATATTTTTATTCCTGTGCTGGTGGAATGTCAGATAAAGCAGTCATATTTGACAGTCAAAAGATTTCATTTTCACACATTTTTTTTCTCGTTAGGGTTCTGTTTAGGTTTTACTACTTTCACTCTGTTTTAAATCTTAGTAACCCTAAACCCTGCTGAAAAATTACATCATTTACAATTTTCCTGTCAGATAAAAAGCAAAAAAGTTCCACGGCTAAACAAAATATCTGCTATGAATCAGCAGGCTTGAGGTTGCCATTGTTCTGCTTTGAGGGCTGCTACAGTTCGCTGGGTTTGCGTCTATGGTTCCCCTAGTTCCCCCTCCATTGTCCGGACTAGGACGTACAGCTCAGCAAGCCCAACTACAGATGCAGCGATCACAGCTGATATGACTCGCTGAAAAGAAAGTGTTAGAAACAAAGATAGGTAAACTTTAACAGGACACAAACTTAAACACAACTTAAAAAAAGAAAACTTTTTGAGTTTCATGCAATCCTCTTAACAAACATGTAGCAGATTTGAAAACCTCACTGACAGTGTCTTCTAGAATTAAATGTAACACATCTTACAAGGAGTTAAAAGGTTATGGAACTGGGTGCACTGCATGCAGCTAAACATATAGATGAATACATGAATAATCAAATGTTCTTACTGCTGCTGTGTCAGTGAACAGATACTGACTTCCCATATACGAACAAGCAAAAGCAGCCACCACTGTGACCAGGAAGTTGAAGACGGTCACAACCACTGCTTTGACTGATCGCACTGTAGAAAGAGATGAGAGAAGACATATTTAAAAGAAGTTTATTTTCAGTGCATATATTTATATGAAAATCAGCCTTGGTATGCTGAAATTATATTAATACAATAAACTTTGAAACTGTAATAAGATATTAAACTGTACATGTGTACCAACCTTGCATCCCCAAGTCTGCTAATGTTCCACTGCGGCCAATTTCCTGAAAACAAAGAGAGGGATTTAGGATATATAAATAATTTTATAAATAAAAATTTTGTGACTTTGTTTATCAGTAGTTATTTTTTTATAATGCGCTTTCTTTGCATGAATAACATCTTGACCTTGATATACCAAGAAGATTAAATTAATGGTGTATAATAGCATAGTAGTATATTAAATGTTGGAATACAGAAAAATATACCTGTGTGTTGACATTGCGTGTGATTCTGTTGTATTCCTCATTGGCTAGTTTGGCTTTGATCTTCTTAAGACGTGCCACTAGCTCAGGGTTCTGCAATAAAAAGTTACAGTTTAAATTTAGTGGTGTGAAACAGAAGCTTCTTCATCGGGAACTCCACATTAAAATTAGTTTCATAATCAAGGACCACTGTGTAGGATTTAGTGGCATCTAGTGGGCACAATGCAGACTGCAGCAAACTCAATACCCCTTTCCCTTCTCTTTTTTAGGCATGTTTGAAGAAGCTTGGTGTTTGCTGTGGGCAGTTGTAGAAAGATGGCAGTGCAACAGGTCACACAACTGGTGGAAGAACCCCTGTCACTGCCTGATTTGTACCATGAAACCCAAGCATGATTACAACCATTGACTCTGTTAATTACAATGATGGAAATAAATATTCTACTTAGCTGGCATGCACAAAATAGGACAGCCACTGAGAGTTTATCCCCCCATAATGTTCACACCCTATAAGAGACCTTGCACTTGTTTGTTTTGGCCCCCCTGGCTGTTACTGGTTGATTTTAGACAAACAGTTTTTAACAAGGGAAATATGGTATTAACATTATATTTAGTGTCTGCCAATTGACCACACACCCCCCTCCTCAAAAAAAAAAAAAAGACTTAACATGGTCCTTTAACTCCTTAGCATTTCCACTGGACAGGATAATAATGCATTCAAATTTCTGAGTGATATAATAATAAATTGTAGAAAACACATTCACACATCAAATTCCAAGTCTCTGAGTAGCTTTTATTCCCTAAATGCTTAATGCTGTTTTTAGTATGTTAGCAGCTTGTCTCCCATCAGAACAATTACAATAATAATTTTATATGACATGCTTTGCATGTCCATGGTTTCACTTACTCTGGGGGGCTTCACTACTTCAGGCAGGTGCAGTGAGCTATCTTTCAACACTTCATGCAGGTAGAAAGGATGTCCTGGAGCCATAAGAAAACGTCACGTTATTTTAACTGTACATACTTTGATATGACTTTGTATATATATTATTTATTGCAAAACATAATGTCAGAATTCGTACTGCCATTCTTTAGCACAGTCTATAACAATACTCTGCCCCCCATGTTAAAGCTGTAGGTCTTAAATAATGTATAATCATATGAGACTATACCCTGGGATATGAAATAATGAATTAGGACTTGCTGAAGCTTAAATCACAATCTGTGTCAAACAGCTGCTGTCAGCTAAGGTGAGACAAACAGTGAAAACCTCCTAAAGCTTCCTTGTTCACTGGCAGAGTTTAATATCAGTCTTTTGACCAGAAACATATTACCAATGAACTATTCAACTGCAAATGTCGTTACATATAATGTTGGGAAGTGTGGTTTTGAGTTGTTATGTTGTTAGCTTGGTAAAATAAAGCTTTCTCAAAAAAAGCACGCCTACTTTTACTCATTTAGACAACCCCGTTCTACATACATGGTCTTCATATGTTAAGGGGTTTTACCTTTGTCCTGAAGGTATTTCTTGAGTTGTCTCGCTGTACTGAAGGACAGGATTGATGGTTCTTTTTCTTCGAGAGCCTTCTCCAGTTCCTCTCTCAAAACTTTGGGCAAAGATGAGTCGCTCTTTTCTAATAACTTCGCCACCTTATATCTGAATTTATCCCCTACGACAAATGCTGAGGCCATGATTTTAATTCGAATGATTTACTTCGATTTCTGACTTTATGCGATGCCGCTAGATAAATACGCCCTTTGTTAAGCGTGTCCTCAATGCAGCAACAGATGACAGTTAAAAACGCTATCAAGATAAGGACAAAACCTGCCTTTAACTATTTTTAGTTTTATTACACATACATACAGTTCTGTGCTACAACAGCTACGGATATACAACCAAGTGAGCAGCCATGTTGTTTGCCTTGTGACACGATGACGTATCCGCTCACATGACCAAGTGTGCGAAATTGAGCATTTGAAGTGTGTCGAATTATTGTAAACTTGGATGTTTACTATGATCAGACACACGTTTGATGTCATGTAATTTTATTTCAGTCAAATTTGACTTGCTGTTGTATGCTGTAGATCATCTAGTATCTTCAAGGCTTCCTCATAGGATCCAAGACCTGAGAGTAGGACATTTTAACCAGCTAGATGTTCAATATTCTTTTTTTTCACAGGACATAACACTAAAATTGCAAAGCTTAAAGTCTTCATGGCAAATAGATTTTCACTTATCTTATATTATCAATGCAAATATGATGTAACCACCTAGCGTGTGTTGTCCTTCCTATCTCTAAATCATAATCACATCTGGCTATTTTGAACCATCCTAAAGATAACAAACTTCACTGTTCACTGCAAGATAAAACCAATTAAAGCAAGCTGAAACTTCACAACGTGCTAATTACAACTTATTTTGCAGTTATTTACTGACGTTGTGACAAACGAAGCAAGATCTATTTAGTTCTCACACATACGACTCTTCAGTCGATCCCTGAATGCAGCGTTAGTTCCCTGTAAATGCGTGGATGCTTGAAGGCTTCAACGCGTGCGTGTTAGCGTGCCAGGGCTGAAAAGATGGCGGCCTGTGCGTTACGCCGAGGTCTGTTGGGCACTGTCAGTAAATATAATAAGAAACACACACAGAGATTACTGAGTATATTTGACAGCAGCAGCGTGTTTGAAGTGAACAGATCGCGGCTACAATGCCGAGCCTGCGGACTGCCCGGCGGTGTTCAGCAGCGGAGGTTCATGTCGTCCCGGTAAGAGACGCAGCTAGTGTCCTACCCCCATCAGTGCTAACATGCTAAAGACTTTAGCTAAGTGTGAGCTCTTCAAGATGGCACCGTAAAGACAGTGGCCTCGTTGTTGTTGGCAGAACCGGTCTTTGGACACGGTGCCTGTAGTATAAGCATGATGTGCTATCAAGAGGTGACGTTTAGGAGCAGAAAATGAGAAAAGTACAGTTGCCCTCTGCTGTTAGTTAGCTAGCAAGGTAACTAGACAGCATGGGTTGAGCAACACCTGACACAGTCTGATCTGACTGCCTCAAACCTGCTCATTCAAGACATGTTAATTCACACAAGTATAACAAGTTTACATTCGCAACAGAGGATTCCTGTAGTTTATTTGAGATAGATTATGAGTTAACATTGCCAGTATAATTCGGTAAAACTGATGCAACAGTGTAGTTATCTATTTGTTCTGGTTATCTAACGCACTGGCAGGCTTTATATTTAAGTTCTATCTGATAGGGTCTAAATGAATATATTATTAATTGAACAGATACTTTTACTCTTGTATGATAAGTGAATGTATAGTGATTTAAGCTTTAAATGGTGGGCCAAATTGTTTTCTTATCACTTGATACATGTCACTTTAACTAACTTACTTAAATAAATGTTACCCCCATGGTGCCCGATAAAAATCTGTATGTATTTTGCTTTATTTGTAATACCCACTGTAACAACTTTTTGCGACGGAATCTTGAATAAAAAAAAGTTATAATTTAATCACAGAACACTTGAATTCCCTTCACAAGATTTAATGTCTGGTATTTGCATCTCATCAAAAGACCCATGTTATTTTCATATTTAGATCAGAAGAATAAAAAAGTGTCAAAGTAATTATAAAATCCTGATGAAAAATACAAACAATTGTTGTTAATAAAGTGGAGGGGCTAGAATTTTTCTATTTACACCTTTATTATCTTCTGTGCATAAAAAAAAGAAAAAGGTTATTAATGGAACTTTATTACCACAGTCAAAGAAGACTTTCCTGCAAGTTTTCTTTTTTTCAATCACTAACGGAACATTTGAAGTACATTTCATGTGACAAAAATATTTCTACTGGTCAGTTTTATCTTTAATATATCATTGTTTCTGTGTAGTAATAGTGAAATCGCATCTGGAACAGGACCATCAAATGCGCGTGCCCTCTGTTTTTTCAAGTGGTGTTATGCACGTTGAGTAATAGACCTAATATTCATATCAATCAAACACACCTGACGATCATTAGTAAACTCTATGTGGCTTGTGCCATACATGAAGAGTTCCATACTGAAAGACCAGATCTACCTCTATCTTATTAGTCCTCAATATGTTTATTGATGTTTTCTTTAAAGTACAGTATATGCTATATTATTGTGTTGACAGTTTTTTTTTCATTGTCATGTAGATTGTTTTTTTAAAGAGCCAAATATTAAATGTTTGGTTATAAAGGTAATTTCAGCCTTACAGCCCAACTAACTCCTCAGAGAACAATGATGACAAAAAAGCATAATTGATTTGTATTAGTCCGAAATTCTCTGTTCTAGCTACACTTAAATAAGAAAAACACTAAATCCCTCAGCATGTTAGCGTGTCTTTCGCTATCGCCTAATTGTAACCAGGACCAACAACCTTTTGTTTACATTAGCTGTCCCATCTCTGCTCTCATATTTACCGGATAGCCCCGCCTTTGGTGAAAGGCGAGGACAGACTATAAAGACATGTATTAAAGCCTGCCATCTTCTCCTCGTCCTCCTCATGTGATCATGATAAATTTTAGTTCTGGATTGCCAGTGGGCTGCTCTAGAGTGAATCACTGACATTAAAAACACAGACATTATAACAATTAGGATGGCCATATGCTGTTTAAGTGTACTAGTGAGCTCATAGTTATGAATAGGGGTCAGTGTTATCTTCTACTACAGTGTATGTAATTTTTATCAACAATATATATAAATGCTTATTGTTCATTGTAAAAATTGTGGTAATTAAAGAAAGATATGATTCATAGGTAAAACTGATTTGTTTCTGGGTCATTTGATTAATGAAATACCTGAAAAATCAAAACACTTTATCACATAGATACAGCATCCAGTATCGTCAGAAAGGACCGCTTCTCATCAACTTGCAACATTGCTTGCGATTACTGAAGAGAGAGAGCTGCATTGTTATATTTATCTTTTATCTACCCATGTATGTAATCATGTTGCCAATCCCTTGCAAGTGTGGTGTACAGATGGCATGCATTATGCGAGGAAACTAGGGATGAAACTCCCACACCTTATTAATTTAGTTAAATACTCCTATGTTTGGCAAGTCAGAACGTCTGCCATAAAAAAGGTTATGCTGATTTTTATGACCAGTGGAATGTACAAGAAGGAGGATCTCCAGGAAGTGATGTTATTTGATGACATTGACTAATATGTTGTCTCCTGCATGATTTTTTTCCTCTAATTATGCCCATGCACCATGTGACTTGTGCAACACAGACATTTTTCATACCAACTGCAAATTGTGAGCTTAAGTTGTTTTTTTTTTTCTTTCCTGGCTGTACTGTGTTTTAAATAGATCAGTGAAGAGTGAGAAAACAAACTGAGTAATATGACAGCATTACATTTTTGATTAAAAATGTGGAAATTTTTTTTAAAAAGTATTAGAATGTTCAAGTGATGGAATGACTTAAAATTCAGATTAAATTCCATCACTTCAATTACTCAATTTTTTAAACAAAAATTCCAGAAAAATGAAAATGATCCAGTATGTGTTTTCTGAATTACTGAATGAATTACTTACAGAATAACAGTGGCAAAAGCCGATAGTAAAATGTGCCTGTTATTTGGTGTGTTTGTTTGGAGGCCTTGGAAATGAAAATGTCTTAAACTTTTTAACTCTGTGTTAGGTCAGAAGATACTGTTGTAGCCAGTTATGCCCACAGTTAGAACATCTACATGTTTATGGATGTAAATTTGAGTCACACTGCTGTGTAAGATTTTTTAAAAAGTGCCTCACGCACCATGACCAAGCAGTTTTTTGCTCCTCTCTGTTAAATATGTGTGTACAGACCTAGAACAACTTTTAGCAACACGGGAACAGTCATTTTGACTGAGCACACTACCAATGATATTTTAGTAATGTAGCATGGACAGTTGTATTAAAAATTCCAGATTTTATAGATCTTCCATCAGTTCTTTCTTGTTTTGTGGGTGATGTGCTGTGTGTCAGCTCACACACTTTTCTGCTTGGCTTTCACAGCAGCAACAGTGACTTGTGGTGAATTAAAAAGAACTTGGCTGTGGGAAAGTGCAGAGAGAAACCAGGGGGTTTTGTTTTTTTAAACTGACCTTATTTGATCAACCAGGAAAAAAGTGCAAGGAAATCAGGTCAGACTCTGACACAGAGAGGGGCAGAGTGTGCTCGAAAAGAATGGCCTCTGTGAGAGAAAGTTAGAAGTGAGTGTAAAGGTGGAGTGTGGTTGGAGAAGCAGCTGCGATTCAGCACTAGCTAGTATCTCTCATTTTAATTCCCATAATCTTTTTTCAGTGTGTAGTTATGTCTCTCCTGTCTCATTGCTGTTGTTGCCAACCTGTCCCCATCATTGTGAGTGTTCAGTGGCACAATGACCACTAAAGTAAGCTAAAGGGTAGTAAGTAATTGATAGTTCCTGTGCTTATTGGCAGTGCGAGCTATTGACCAGAGGTAGCTGTTGGCTGAGGCTAGTTCCAGGTTTTGCAATAGGTTGGCTATATTTAGATTTTATTATCTCTGGTCATTCAGTGTATCGACATTTCTCAGTCTGTTGCAGAGGTAGAAACAGAACATGTTAGAGATGTGTAGAAGAGCTGTTAGGGCCATATGGCCTGATGGACAAAATGTACAGTGCAGTGAAAACATTAGTACATTCCTGGCATATTTTGCATCGTTGCCTAAGATCTATATATTGTTTTCTCAAAGAGCTCTGGGAAATATGGATTTCTTTTTTTGTTGATATGAGTGAAAGTAGAGCGTGTCAAATATATACTAAAGCTGTTTGCTTTATCATACTGTCAATGGGAAATCTTTTCAATCTAACACAGTGTCTTTGCCATATACAGGTAGCTTTTGAAAATCATATTAGATATGGTACTGGATGCCCTGTTAGACAACAAAACAATTTTAGAAAGTGTCAACAGGATCTTAGTGCCTCATAAAGTCATATTAACAGGCTGAAAATCAGAATAAAGAAACACAGTTTTGAATGAAAGGTCCACTTGTAAATGGCTTTTGGTCAGCTTTTACAAAAAAAAAAGGAAAAGAAACATCATAAATCGTAATAGTTTCTTTACTAACACTGAAAGTACATAGCAGATTTGAGTGGCAGTGCACCTACAAAGTTGTCATTTGGATTTATACCACTTTCAACCTCATGTTTATATTGCAATAAATCTGCATTGGAATCAGTCAAGCTAATTTTTGCATCAGTATTGCCTTGTCCAGGACAGTAAAATTTACACATAGCATCTCCTCAGGAGGCACACAGGGTTATTGACATCTTATCAGTAGATACATGCAGTAGATACAATGCTCTCTTTAGGAAATGTTGGGAAGTCTTGATTTTTTTTCTTTCTTTTTTTGTGCAGAAATACACAAATACCCTAACCCTAATCCATGACGGAAAATGACTTTGTCTCTCAGCCACCAAGATATTTTACAGCAGATATCTGCTGTCACACCAATAATGTTTCTTTCGAACATGTCAGAAAAATGTAGAGAAGGAGAAGGAGGAGAAGGACATTTACGAAGCAGTTAAACTGTCTGTGTACTTTTACAAATCAGTGTGCTAAAAAGTATGCTGGCTGAGCCTGTATCTGTATCATATCTGTATCAGGTCTCCTTGACATTAGAAACGAAACATAAATACAAATTTAGTGACTAAAGAATATCTAATTGACAGTATTTTAGTCCTTCAGTGCCTCATCCTCTGAACTCCACAGGATAGCAACAGTAACGACACAACGCAACACAAGTAGTAGTGCAGTACCCTGTCCCCCTAAACTTACTTAGACTTTGTATCACATAAGTGATCATTTCATATTACATCGCCAATCAACTGGCTATTTTAGCCTTTGGCTTACCCAGTTTCTTTTGTTTTTTTAATGTCTTGTTGTTGATTTGGGGACAGTTACATGGCTTGATATCTAACTGGCCTTGTTGAAAATACTGTAAAGTTATATTTACTGTTTTACAATTTTATGTTGTTTACATACAACTTTACAGTGTTATTGACTTTTAATCTTATGAGTATAACATTATCTTAATGCTAATAAGCTTAGCACAATAGAAATATTTCCTGTCACCACGTCATATTGAAGCCTAGTCCTCATTACTGGAGTAGTGAGCATTGTTTCCATTGCATTAGAACTTTTGATGGCCAGAGATGTATGTTAAGATGTATGTTAATGAGTTAGATAAGGAGGAGACTTAAGCAGGTAAGCTAATGTGTGTGGTTGTTCACAGTCATTAGCTTTTGTGTAGCAACCTACTGTCTGGTTCACTAGAGAGAATGCAGATGTTTCAGCTTTATTCCTTTTGGATTATTCTCAAAGGAAAAAATAGGACAAGTGATTTACAGAGCAGATATATATTTATACCATAGCAGATTGAAGAAAAAGATCATTAATTTTAGCAGAACTTTTACCATATTTCCCATAGTAAAATCAGGTTACCTTGTGATTATTCTTGTGCAGTGCAAGCATGTTAAGTAAATAACCTAAAACCAACCTCCAGCATAATATGAAATCATCCTGTCACTATATCCACCTCATTAATCCCCACTCTTCATCTCTGTTGTGAAGATTAGCTTTGCAGAGGCCACAGAAGTATACATGTTATTTATTTGAAGTGACCAGCTGTTGTTGTCCATGGTAGTGTGTACTGTAAATCTGTGCTTGTGTGTGTGTGTGTTGCGAAGACATAGAGATTAGATCCAGTGATATTCCTGTTTGTTGACATCTGATAAGTCGTGGTGTTTAATTCAATCTTGTCAAAGTTGTGAATGAGATTGTGACTGAAGAGAAGGAGGGAAGCTGAAGGAAGCAGTGGGATTTGCCCTCTTGTTGGGATGAATGCAAATCATCTCTTAAGGAGTAAAAATCCTGAAGCTTCCCCTTAGACACTGTGTGATCTTTGTCCGTATATGATGTTTTTCACAGCCCACATGTTTTAGATACAGACCTGATCATATGTTTTTCTTTTGATAGCTAAAGGTGGCTTTACACACACACTAGAGGTTAGATCTTAAGCCCGAGCCGAGCCCATACCGGGCCCAAAATGTCAATTATT
>JAPZDY010000024.1:3350099-3362494 GCA_029783645.1 Ctenochaetus hawaiiensis
ATGGCCAACACAAAACCAGATACCCTGAGCAGTTACAATGTTTACAGCTGAGATCTTATTAGTTTTAGCCATCACCACTTTAATTAATAACAACATTGCAGTCACAAATATATTTGCTTACATGTGGGAGCAGACGACACTGCTGAAGAGAAGTCAAATGATTCAAGAACAGGTTGTAAACAAAACCAATAGGCTAGCAAAACATATGTGCAGCAGAAAAACCATGGCAAGCATTTAAATTATTACCAAACTGTCTGTCATAAACATTCATCACAGACTTGGAGACAATGGGCCAAGCTTAAAAATATGACTCAAGTTGTCGTAAACTCCAAAAAGAGGTGTGCCATGGGGCTTTCAAACAAGTCACTGTGGTAACTGTGTTGGCACATGCGATAAGCATCAGCTATGAAAGGCTCACTCTATAAAAGACATTCACATGTTTATCTTTAGCTGTTTTTCATTTATTACCTGCATTATGTCCATGCAGAGCATCATTTATCATCACACAGATACGTAGGTTAACCACATTTGAGCCAAAGACACTCTACATGCAGAGGATATGACCATGGTTATAAACTGTATGCCCGGTCTGCTGCACACCTGGATGCATCAGCCTACCTGATTAAATGCGGCCCCATGAAGTGTGTAACTGGCCCTAGTGTAAATAAAGCACTTAAGTACAAAAAACCCCCCACAAAGACAAACAGATGAACACACAGCATATACAGTGGATAAAACTGTTAGCATGAAGTGCATCAACTGCAATCAGTTAAACCTGCATTTTTTTGTTTGTTTGCTTATATTAGTTTACAGCTGTCCGATGGATGGATGTTTTTCTCTCACAGTTTGGTCCTTACCAACTCCTGAAATAAAAATCACTCTTTACCTGCGAAATGCTCACTGCTCATGCTAGTGTCTAACTTTGTCTGTTTGCAGTACAGTCTGTTAATTGAGCCTTTTCACTAAAATCTGCTGTCTGGAAAAACTCAATGAGAACTTTAGTAATAGCACTGAGTTGCAGACACCAAAACCAAACCAATGAGCTGAGAGATGCTAAAATGCTTTACAAAGCTGAGAAAAACTGCAGATTCTGAAGGGTTGTCTTTAGGAGCAACACCACTCACATTATAGTACATCATTTGATATGTTGTCAATATAAAAATATCAATCACTGCAAACTTTTAGTTACTGGTCACCACCGTTGTATTGGTTTGCATTGCAAACAGTGTTTTTTTTTTTAAAAAAAAAAAAAAAGAAACAGATAAAACTTTAGAAACTATTCTGCCTCGCAACATGTTAGCCTCTGAGTATCAAACAATCACAGGGCAGTCAAGTCGTCTTCTCAGGCAAAGTTGCCCTCCAGTTTAGCCTGATGCTCTCACTGTTTAAAGTACATCAAGTCACTGGAGAGAAACCAGTACAGGCATCCACTGGCTTTCAGGAGCAGTGGGCCAAAAAGCTCCACCAGGCAAAACGTTGACCTCCAACCAGCAAGTAAACAAATGCCTGTCTGTCTGTCTGTCTGTCTGTATTTGGCCTGGACCTGAATCTGCCTGTCTGTCTGTCTGTCTGTATTTGGCCCTGGACCTGAATCTGCCTGTCTGTCTGTCTGTTTGTCTATCTGTCTCCCTTGGGTCTTCCATCACTGCGTCCTTTTCCAATTGGCTTTTTCAATTTTCATGATGTTGGAAGGGAAATAATGAAGGCTTGCTGAGGTTTTGCTTGACTACAACATTTTTTACCATGGAAACTAATGGCAAGCACAGACTGTATATGTCTGCACACAGATGTATCACACACACACAAATGATCATTCTTCACCTTAAGTAATGATACACGTGCTGTCTGCTTACCTCTGTCTTGTTCAGTCTGTCTGTCTGTCTGCCAGCCTGTTTTGTGCCTTCCACCTGCTGAGCGTCTGGCTGTGGCCGTTGCACAGACAGATTTATTGGCTGCCTCCCACCTGTGCGCTGACATCTTGCAGAAAGACAAGTTGAACGTTGACTCAGGATGTCTTTGGCTATCTGCTTCGTCACAACAGCAGGCAAAACCAGAGGGGAGGATACAAGCCCTAAAATATGATTGAATCTTGATTTTTTTGTGGGGCAGAAGGAAACAAAGAATGTGGTAGTCAGTGAGGATGAATTCAGAATGTAATAAGTATGGGCCATGATTTTAATTTTACCCAAGCAAACATTCATTTACATATTCTAAATACTAAAGCCAATTTTCAAAGCTGCGGGATCTGACAGAATGCCCCGTCAGACACAGACAGACAGTTACTGGAGATGTTGCATTGCTGGTTTTGAACTCATTATCCTGCCTGTGAGAAGTCATCGATTCGCCATCTTGTACCCTTTCACACTCAATCACTGCTGCTTTTGTTCCTCTCACCTCTCACAAGCATTTATTAACACTTATCAGCTGCTGGAGGAAGTCTCATGTCTTTGGTGTAATTTGTTGATGAAAGCAGCAGAAGCTTCATGAAGATCTGCTGATGCACAGATGCTAAAACATCTTTACAGGTATAATATAAAAACAAATACTTGTCCATTTTAGGGTTTTAGCAGCTATTTAATATTTCTGAATAAATGATAAAAAATAAACTCTCAGTCCTTCGTTTTCATGCATATGAAAGAGAAGGATTGTGTGCATATCTCTTATCTTGGCTCTTACATGGTTTACATCACACCTAAACCTGCAGTAACTGTTTTTTCTCAGCTGTGGACAAAAGAAGCAAATAACATTAGTTCACACAACATTGTCATCACATATTCAGTTGCTTGTTTACATACCAGCTAGCACAAAGCAGCATTAGCATTCATTAAAAGCTTCTGTCCACCGGGTGGATGGTCAACATTTACTCTCCTTTTGGCTACATTTTGGTCTCAGCCATTTACTGTAAAAAAGAAATGGGCAACTGGACAGTCACTTTGTAGGGAAGCCAAAACATCTCTATCACCCCCTGGTGTCTGGCTGCAGTAGAGCACATGAATCATGCCCCTCTTTGTAACAGATGGGACATTTGTGGTTTAATTCCCAGCTGCTCCAGTCTGCGTGTCAAAGTGTCCTTTAGCAGAATTCGCCGATTACTGTCTGTTGTTTCATTCAAATGGAAGTGGTGATGAAATCAGTTGTTAAAATAAAAATAAGTATTTTAGCAGTTTGAAAACATGTTTGGTGCTCAAAGTCAGATCTCCATCCAGGGAGCCTGTAGCTTTACCCAGACCGAAGAGGTGTGAATAGAGACATTTTTATTTAAATTTGAACAAATTCAGAATTCCACATCAGTCTTGTCTAGTGGGATCACATTTACTTACCACATCAATATGTCTTCTGGCTATTTTGTATTGAATGCATCATCTTGAATTTGATTTACTTTCTTTTCAAGTGTTTGCAAGTGAACTCTGAGCATGTGTCTGTGCCGCATCAAGAGCACAAATTATAACATAGAAAACACAGATTCTCATTTGACATGGATGTTACAATTCTAAACAAACAAATCCAGTGACTCAAGAAAAAGTTATCTGACTTTCCCTATACATTTATTTCCATATAATTATGGCACAGTGAACACATATATGCTACAATGTGTATCATATTTCACTTTATGTCTCTGTGTATTTTGTTTTAATTAATCTTCCCTAAGAAAAGAAGCCTTGCTGTCTTTGTTTCCTGATA
Organism: Ctenochaetus hawaiiensis; assembly: GCA_029783645.1. NCBI lineage: Eukaryota > Metazoa > Chordata > Actinopteri > Acanthuriformes > Acanthuridae > Ctenochaetus > Ctenochaetus hawaiiensis. The sequence goes on from JAPZDY010000024.1 coordinate 3,353,781, forward strand.
ATGCTAAAATAAGTGCAACATTTTCTCAAGTGTGTTTAGTGTGTAACACTGCAGATTTCTAGCCTCCGGGCACTGCACAGCAGCTGCCCCCTGCTCCTCAGGGATGGATGGATGGCTTAAATACAGAGAACAAATTTCACTGTACAATCTTTATGTGACAATAAAAGTGCAACTTCACTTAGCTGACAGTTTTTCTGTGTTTCAAGTGAACATAGCAAAAGTAGAGCATGACAGATTTATTCTTGAAACAGGACACAGCTCTGGCTTTCTTTTAGACTCATCTCATGTGTCCCTTTTGTCTTCCACTTGCCCTTTTATTTTTTCTATGCTTACGTTATCAGTATAAATCCTTCTTTATGTCTTCACAGTAATTTCCCAGTTGCCAAATCTTAAGTACAGTTGTGTTTAATAGGTTTACGCTGCTGTCATCACCATGAGGGGTTTTATTTCCCTTTTGGCATGTAAGCACAGAGCAAATAGACCTGAAGTGTTGTGCATATAAAAGACAGCTATTTATTTAGATCATTTTTATTTATCCACAGTTTGAATAAGTACTTCTCCTCTTTGTCTTAGCACTGTTTTAATCCCTCTTTTTTGACTTTTCTTAAATTCATTCAAACATGCAAAGTCTGTTTTGGTTTTGAGCAGCTTAAAGCTTCCAGTCGTTCAAATTAGTAAAATTTATATCTTGAACTTCTGTCTTGAAATATTAATACAGGCTATAGCTTACAATGGTGAGATAATGAAGTTTCAGAGTTTATCTGAGCACATCAAAAGCTCTCTGATTCTTTTTCTTTCACTCTCTTTTCGCATTTTAATCCAAATCTTTTATAGCTTCCCCTTGACTCATCCTCTGAATCATTCTCTCTGCCTTCAGCACAGGTCCCAAATTGTACACTTCTGCCTTCCATCCCTGGACGGCATAGTAACACTGAGGCTGTTGCAGACTTAACATTAAGTCTGTGTTCACAGCAGAACAAGGAAACAATGAAACCCCCATTTCTAAAAATATTTGAGATTATGACAGAACTTCTGGCTGTGTGGTGGGAGCAGGAGACCATGATAGATTCAATAAAAAGGTGATTCAGGCGGATTGTGCTTTTGATGAATTTTAATGATGTGCTCTGACAGGGCTGAAAAGATGCATGTGTCCAGATGGTGCAGTGCAACGCGTCTTTAGTTCCACCTCTTCCTTTGCACTTCAACACATCTACAAAGACTTTAGAAAAATGATTATTCCTCCTGCCCAGTGCAGCACACATCCAGCTTTGTGGTAAAGCTCATAAATTCAAATATAACGTTTGCTGTGTGTGTCCATGATGTAAAGCACGCGTCTGTGTGCTGTCGCAGTGCCACACAGGTCATCTGCTTGAATGCACTGGCACAGCCGAACGTGAATACATGGGGACATTTGAAATAGCTGATAAACGACTGACGGTTTGCATCTCCATCTCCAGCATCCACAATACAACACCACCATTTGTTTGTGCCTCAGTGTGACTCATGTTTATTCCCAGTGGACCAGTGACCTTGTGTAGCTGTGTGAATAATGGCATTACCCACTGAGCTCCACTGCTGCCTGACACAGAAAAAGACACTTTGTGCAGAGCAACTTTTGATTGTTCCCAGTCTATTTTGTAGATGAATAGCTACGTAGAAGCCAGCTGGATCATTCACAGTTAGGTTTGTCTTCACACTATTTGACTAAAACATAAAAACTGAAGTTCACAACAATGTCAGAAGTTCTTTACACAATAGCGTGATGATCTACAATTATTTCATGGATTTTATGCTCCAGAAACACCAAAAAGCTCCTAAAGATGTAGTTATCAACAATAGTAGGAATCAGTAAGATATCAAAGCGATCTGACAACACACATCCTTCTGCCACAGCTCCATACTGCAAACTAATTATACACACTGGTGTTTATACTGTTAATATATAGTCTAGAACTGCAACAGTTATCATATTAACCAGTTAGTTGATCAGAAGAAAATCAATTGGTGCCTTTTTTAATAATCGTTGTATCAGAAATGCTAAAGAAAGTGGAAAGTCTGCTTCTCTAATGTGGCCACTTGCTGTTTTTCTTTAAAACAATATACTTTACAGATTAATTGATAGTTAAAAAAATAATAGTTTCTGCCGCTGATACTGATTTTGTAACTGTTCTGTAACTACTGCCAATTAAATAAAACTGGATATCGCCAACAACTCCCCCATTAGTTTGTTTCTGATTCCCAAGGTCTCGTTTTGATTCAGTCCCTGAATGCAGTCAATTAAACACAAGTTCTTTTTTAGAAATTTCCGTTCATTTTGCTTTGATATGAAAGACATTCTCAAAGAACAAATACCATCAATTGTAAAATGATCGCTGGCGTGATCCGTTATTAAATATATAACTTTTTACTCTAAGAATGGAATTGAATGCTTTCAGAGAAGAGACTCAAGCTAGTGTGTGGTTTTTAGCTGCTAATTATTGAAAATGCTGTAGATGTTTAAATCAAATCGGTCTTCCATTAAATTACTGTATGTCAATTCATAAAATCCCAAGATCGATCTTTCAACATATTCCTGGATACCTGACAGGATCTGAAATCCAAAAAAGGTGCTCTGCCACACTGGCAGGTAAATGTTTATATCAAATTAATCATGTATTAATAAGCTTTACTGAGTGTGTGCCGTGTCTCGGTGTCAATTACAGACACACTGCTTCTGTCCTGCTGTCTGTGTGGAAGGTACACACACACACACACACAAAGACATGGTGCATTTCCGTGCATGCGTGTAAGATTGGAGCTAAACCAATAATAGCTTCTTATGAGTCACCTGAATTTCTGGGGACTCTGTTCTTCAGCCAAACTCTCAGAGCCAATAAGTCTGGCAGGGTCCAAGCAGTGTGTGACCTGGATACTACTCCACCTGACCACTCCAACAGCTCATTTCCCAAGCTCCTCCTCTCTCATTACAGTCGGCCTAATCAGTGTAATCAGATGCTATAGTGATTACTCGGTATGTGACTCTGCATAAACACAGCTTCTGATGGCACATGATTAGATAAAATGACTGAACGAGCCTGTGATGTCTTTTGAAAAATGTCACAACAATAAGGCTTCGTCTAGGAAATATGTTCCTTGTTCTCATCGTTAACACAATCATGCAAACATAAATCCATGCACTCACACCCTCTGTATCACCTCTGTAAACCTTCTCCTCTGGAGGAGAGGGAGGAGGAAGTGTTTTCTCACCTCACCTTCACCTTCAGAACAAGAGAGGAGAGGAAAGAGAGACAAAAGGAGACTTCAGTGAGCACACACACCAGCTGACTGGGTGATAAATGATCTGTGGGAGGGACAGAAACACAGGCAGGCAGGTGAAGGAGAAATAAGGACTGAATCTGAAGTCAAACCTGGGCTGCACAATGTATGCAGACCATATTCTAATTATTAAATCTATTTATCTTGTATAGGGAAGCATTTTTTGAAGAGGATGCTGCTGGTGAAATGTGTCACTTTCACCTGGATTCACCTTGTGAGTCTGTTTCAGGAAACATGTGGGTGGTTTTAGATCTTTCACAGGAAGAGATTAGGCAGAGAGGGGAGAGTGGCAGGATGTGGATTTGTGTCTATATGTGGACGGGTGTGTGTATACGTGTATCCTATGGAAAGATACAGAGAGGATGTGATACAGAGAGGAAAGGAGGTAAGAGACAGTTAAGCCTCATTGTGAGGAGCTGAAGACAAGCTGAGACCAAAGTGACATTTTCAGAGATGAGATGTGAAATCCAGGCTATGTCGAGGCTCCTGTGTGTCTGTGCAGACTACATTTCTGGGGATAAGTGGAAGAGTAGCTTATGACTCACAAGATATTATTTCATCAATGTGGCAATTAGAGGTAAGAAGGTCATCAGACTATCAGCAGTGGAATATTGGGGACAAATGATCCCTTCTGCTTCCTGACGGATTTCTAAAAATTTCCATCTCCAACTTAAGAGATCAGTTTTATACTCAGCACAGAACCGTGTTCTGTTTGTGATAAAGAGAAAATGAGGATATCAAAAATAGGTGAAATATTAATGCCACACAGACATATAATGGGAGTTAAAGGATTTAACCAGTGAATTAGCATATTTCTGCCAGAAAACTGTGTTTACACCTTCCATTAGCAGCAGTTATTTCCCAAAGCGGACAGCCATATTTTAGCTTTTGTCGTATTTTTTTTAATGATATTAGTGTTAATGTGATACATTGCCTTGTTTTTTGTTTTTTGTTGTTGTTGTTTTTCCCTTTTGCTGAGCACTTGTGATGGCTCTGATGCAGACGGGAAGCATGAGGAGAGAGAGGGCATGACATGCAACAAAGGTCCCTGGATGGAAATGAACGTACCAGTTTGCAGTTGAATAACTTCCGCAGTAATCATTTAGCTCCAAGGTGCTTGACAGTCATATGTGACTCAATAAACAATCTTTCATCTTGAAAATTACTTCTATCAAGGAGGACGTTCCTTCTGTTTGGTTTCCTGTTGGCCTGATGAGCAGGATGGACATCCAGCCTGTAGGGAGGTCTGACTGGACTGACTCTGCTCTGTGAAGTACTCCATGTTTGTGACTTAAACATTTAGCTACAAATGATGACCTGATGTGTGATAGAAATATGAATTTGCTTTCGTCCAGCTCTGTTTAAAACCAAGAACACATTTCAAAATGCTCAGGGATTAAAGTGTTAAATCTACCACTGTAATCATTGTAAACTACAAATGTGCTCCGGCACGGTGCAAAGAGTTAGAGGCGTAGCCACAATAACTTTTAGACAAAAGTGATTATTTTCAAAGTAACAATATAATCTGAGTGTAAAAAGACACTGTTTATGTCTGCGTGTGTCTGTGTGTGTCTCGGATGACACACCCGGCCCTCCCTCCCACCACGGCACTGGTTGTTGTTCAGACCTGGGTGGGTGACCTCAGCTGGGAGCGGGGCCGTCTCTCTCTCTCTGTAGCGTGGGATTCTGGTCTGAAGCCAGATACATCATGAGCTCTCTCTGCGTCTCATCTGCTTTTTATTTGCACTCAAACAGTCCTGCCTATTTTGTTTATTGCTTTTAACTGATGACGGCGGAGTGTGGTTGGAGTAGTGTGAGAGGAGAGTAAATTGTCTGAATAAAGAGAGGGGGAAAGGCTGAAGGTTTCCCCAAGCGTCTAAAAGACCAGCCAAAGGCTGGAGACAGTCTGCAGGTGGAGACGGGGAGCATGGGAGGAGAATACGAGCTGTAACGATTAGATCAGTGGTCTCAAACCACGTGTAATGGAGAGACGAGTGCATTGCTGCACCAGCTGTGTTAACTAATTAGCTCATTTTCAGTCAGTATGGAGGAAATGGGCTGCTGCATAGAGTTAGGTCGGTGCACAAACCTCCAGGGCCTCTGTGGGAAGTGGCTGTAGACCACTTATCCAGACAGTGATGGGTAGCCTCATCCATTTCAGTGTGTTTTTTTCTTTACTTTTTTTGCATTTACATTAACTTTTTTTAATGAAAAAACAAGACACACAATATGTGGAAAACTGGTGGTCAAAACACTTTTTTGTGTGCCAGTTCTGGAAAATGGATCAGTCAATATGGAAAAACCCTCCATCTACAGTGTACATTACTGTTGAAGAGCAACTCTCTCCAAACTTTAATCATAATCTGTTCTCGACTCTTGAGGACAGATACAGTTTATCTTACCTCTAAAGGACTCTGAGCATAAAACATATGATTGTCATCCTTCTGTCAGAGTTAGCTGAAATGGTACGGCTGGTATAGTCCTGTATCTTTCCTTGTTGTTCCCCATCATGAAGAATAAAACCAGCAGTATGTTTTGTCCCTCTTTCATTAATTTCTAACATGTCTCATTTGTCTGTGGCCCAGCCCCAAGTCCTGTCTCTCTCCATCACCAGTGGCTTTCAAGTTTGTTTTGGTTTGGTTGGTTGCAATTGAAAATCAGAACACAAATAGTATAAGTTTGCAAAATACTGACACATAGCTACACCTGACTTCTCCTTTCGCTCAGCAGGATCAGGTTCTGCAACAGGTAGGCAGACAGGACAGGAAAACAAGACCAAAGGGCAGAGGGAGGCAGCCCACTGAAGGGCTCTGTGTGCAGGCAGACACTCTGACAGAAGGCTGGGAGGCTGTGACGCACGAAAGACAATCTGGCAGAGAACTCAGCTCAAAGGGAAGGTGTATCTGGGCGAGATAATCCACCTGGCTGCAGGTTGAGAGTCAGGCGACACAGACTGATGACAAGCAGTGAGCAGGAGAGGAATGACACACACTCACACACAGACACACACACAGTTAGCAGAGAGGCATGGGGGACCGTGCTGATGTTGATGATGATGTGATGATGAGGATGCTGTTACCATGACAGCTCTAATTTAAAGCTCCCTTTGTGTTTTGCCTGTTAAATACATTTTAATGACATTTTAATGAACAAACCCACCAATTTTCACAGTTTCACTTCATTTGAATATATCGAGATAAAGCTAATGGCAAACAAGACGAGAGTAAAACTCAACAGCTGCACTCATAACGGCTGCAGTAATAATCTGTCAGTGGATTCAGACAGTGAATCAATCAGTTATTTATTAACAAATTATCATCCACTGTTTTGATGATCTTTTAATTATTGGAATCAAATGGCAGATAACTACATAAAACAAAGTAAAAAAAAATCTGTAGTAGCAGCTTCTTTAGTATGAAGAATTTTTGCTTTTATTTTTTTGGTTTTGGACTAAATGTTAAACAAAATAGGATGAAATTGTCATAAAGCAGTTTTGGAAAGTATTAGGGGCATTTGTCATTATTTTCTTGCAGATATATAAAGACATACTGTATATAGTATAAATATTTAAGGAAATAGTCAGCTGATCATTGCATGCATCCTGAAACCAAACGTGTCAAACCATGACAACGAACAGGTTCAGAGGCCCTGTGCTTACTCATTAAACCAGGCGACTGACATGGTGAGGCTAGAGAGAAAAGCCAGTAATCTCTCAAGTCTTTAGTAATGATCTTCTGGAATCCAAGAATGTATGTGCAAAATTTCCTGTCAATCTCTGAGTAGTTGATGAGATAATTTAAGATCTGAGTGATGGAACAGCCAACTAACATCTCCATCCCTGGTGCCTCGCTGCCAGTGTGGCTAAAAATTACATCAACACAGCAACAACAAGCCTGCTTTATATTTTGCACCCAAGGATCAGAGCAAAAATGTGGCCTGGTGACAGATCTCTCTCTGTTATCCTTGGGAAAGTGAGTAAAACATTTTTGGGAAGCTAAATTTGACCCATGTTCACTGCTTCGCTCCTGGCTGCTCTGGCCTTGATTCCTCTGAAGTCTCTGGTATTTAAATAAATAACTATATTCAGCTGGTAACTGAGGGAAAATGTTGAATCCCATTGTCTCGACCACAGTCAGCTGTTTTTCAGTCAACCTGCGACCAGCTCTGGGAGCAGACTTACTGCCAGCAGGTTAATCCTGAATCAACGATCCTAATTTATGCATGAGTCTCCAAACACTGCTTGCATGTGTGGTATTTGCGGGTTAACACAGGCCCTTGGGTCTAGTGGGAATTTGAAGTTTTATTTTTGTTAGTAAGCTGAAAAAATGAAATTCCTGATCTCAGTTTATCTTTATTTGTGGACCAGACCCCAGATCAGCCCTTTGTGCTCACTTAATTCTCTGCCAAATCTCACTGGGGTTATTTTTAGCTCGGACCATTTTGTTGGAGAGTATAGCTTAAAGTGTTTCACTGCTCCCCAGCTATTTTTCATCCCCCAGACTTCAGTTTCTGAAGCCTTGTGTGTGTGTGTGTGTGTGTGTGTGTGTGTGTGTGAGTGTGTCCCCAGAGCTCTCCTCAGCTGCACTGTTTGTGGTTCTCAAGTGTGCCCTTTTATAGTTTCCATTAGCTGCCATGGTATAAAACGTACTTCTCATGCACATTCCTCATGCATGTTTTTTGTTTCATCATTATTTTCTCTCTTTGTTTGCATTAAGTCTCTAACTCCACTGCAGGCTTCACCACAGGACTTCAACTGGCAGATGCAGCTGGCATTGCTTTGGAGTATTGGATTGAAGTTATTGAAGTTGCTGATATTTATGAATTTTTAATTTTTGATTTTTAATTTTATTAACTGCTGGCCAGCTAGATGTTTCCAGTGTTTATACAAAGCTAAGCTAACCAGCTACTGGTTCTATCATCTTTATGGAGTGTCATATCTGACTGAAGATTAGCCATCTGATCTTAAACCAATAAACTGGAAAACTGGAAAAAATCCATAACTCAAGGTCCACTCACTTGCTCTTTCTGAAGATTTCATCGTTTCACACTATCTTTATCAGCACAGTTCTGTCAGCTGACATGAAGATTATAATTACATCTTTGACATTTTTATGACTTCTCCATAATGTCTTCTTGAAATAGAGTAAAATTATGCCAGTAACTGGGCCTTGAGTTGTGATTGTTGTGTCAAGGACAGGAATACATTTGTATCAGATGTTCAATAAATACATTTTAATTCATTCATTTAATCAATTAATCAAAATTAGACAGCAGACAGACATACAGACATACAGATAGATAGACAGATAGATAGATAAATAGACAGACAGACAGACAGACAGACAGACAGACAGACAGATAGACAGATAGATAGATAGATAGATAGATAGATAGATAGA
>JAPZDY010000024.1:3369741-3379867 GCA_029783645.1 Ctenochaetus hawaiiensis
CATAACTCAAGCCATCACACAACTAAATTTGAATTTTAAAAAGTGAATAGTTGTGATGTGCAGTGATGGTCCTGCCTTCAGTTGTCCTTCGTGGTCTGTTGTTGCTTGTCCTTGTCTGTGTTCCTGAATCTGTGTGATTGTGTTCCCATGTTTTTATGTTTTTTACCTGCCTGCAAAGCAAATTTCCCTCAGCGGACAATAAAAGTTAAGTTGAAGTAGGAAAAAAAAATAATTGAAACCACATTTTGATAAGCAAAAATAATCTATACAAAGTAAAATTTATTTTCTAAAACAGGAGAGTTTGAAGGAAAAAGATCTGATCAGAAATAATATCTTGGTTCTCTGACTTACAGGTACATTCTAGTTCAACTGAACACCATTTATACTCAGCCAGTGAGCCACTTAAAGCAAAGAAAGCAACCAGTTAAAAGTTATTCATTTCACTGGTATTCAGAGACTTCACAGGGAGGCAATCAAGCATATTCAAGTTTTCAATACAGCTCTGCGTTATTTACGTAACCCCTGTTTTGTTATATGTTTCTGTATTTTCACACAACAATTATTAAAATAATACTCAATGTTGCACAGAAAAAGCATTCGTGTATTTAACGGGAGAGGAAAGTGTGATAAATACACCCTTTTTAAGTTTGCAGTTGTGTTCAGTGGCGACAGTGTTTCCCTGTGTGGATAATATGCCACCTGAAAGTCGTCTGTACAGCACACAAACCCCTTCTGGCTGCATTCGTACAACCAAGCCCGCAGACATAAAGTGACATTACACTTGAAGCTAATTACAAAGAGAAACTTCCCTTTAAGCATAAGCCTTTACAATAAGCTATGACTGCGTTGTCCCTGCAAAACCAATTGTACAAACAGCGCCGTACAACAAACCCTTTAAACAGAGACGGACGCGTTGTGATGCTGAACAGCAGCTGGGCAGCTCAGCTAGGTACATCATCACATACACAGTTAATGAGACAAAGGAGTCATTGTATGGTGGAGAGACTGATTGTGATATAGTGTGTACCATCATATGTAAGGTATTTACATGTGAACATGTGTATACCATCAAGTACTGGTCAGTGTGGATCACTGGTAAGACCTGATGCTCAGGGTCAGAGCGACTCCCTGCATGTGACTGTGACATAAAGAACTTTAGCTAAAGCTTAGAGCCTCTTTTTCTTAGATTTTCTGTGGTTTAACTGAGAGAGAGAGAGAGAGAGAGAGAGAGAGTTGGACAGAGGAGATCAGAGTTAAATGTAAATGTTTGTAATGTGCTGAAGCCAGGCACTCGTCTGCTTTTCTGTTAAGGTCACTGCAAATCAAAGCAAAAAGATCACACCTGGAATTATACATTTGCAGAGATGTGGCCTTTTAGCATGGAACCTTTGAGCTGTCACCTTTGATATGAAGAGTTCAGCGCAGTTTGATCTGAAAGTGATTGCCTTTTGGAGAACATTAACCTGAATTGAAGCCTCATTCTGATCTTATTTGGCACAGGAATGCATGAGTATGGTTTCTAAAAGTCTTTTCAAAGAAAAACTACCTAAAGAAGAATAATAATAATAACTTGGAACACGTTGTAACGCTCGAGTTTAAACATAAAAAAAGTATTAGCAAATTGACTTCAACCCCTCTGTCTGTAAGTATCAGTTGAGCATATTGATGGCTCCACTTCATTTACTGCACATTCATGTTGATAGTCTCACTGAAATTGTAGCCACTTGTCTATTGTTTGGTGTGTTTTTTTTATAACTCAGAGTGCACTCTAAATCGTTTTTATCATTGGCTCTTTGTCCAGCGGTGAGGCACGATGACGGGAGACTCTCTCTCCTTTCATGTATTACAGTAAGATGTGAGATGATGGTCATGTTTACGGTGAATCTGTAGAGCGAGTGGGGCAATGAATGTTTCAAGTGACCAGAGGATGTGAAGATGCTGTCTCTGCCTTGTCAAAAGACTCTGCTGATATACTGTCAAATGTAAAAAAAAACATGATGATTTTAAATATGATGGCAGGAGTGGTGTTAGCCTTTTTTTCACTCTTTCATTTATATGTATTTCTTGGTCTTTAATATACCTCTGTATTACCCAATACAGGATCTTTGTTTTTTGTCACTCTGCCCTCTCCTCAAAGCTACCATGGATCCTTTATTCCCATATTACTTTATTGAGGTGATTTATTGAAAAAAGTGCTCTGTGCAGTCATTTATTTACAGATGAAAATGTCAAATGTATAATTTTTGGTATACCATGGATCCCAATAAATTCTATGATACAAAACCTGGCTTTTCTTACTTGGTGTTTAAATATTATGACAGCAGCCAAAGTTTGGATTGTAGGCGTCAGCTACATCCACTGTGGAGGCCCAAAGAGCAGCAGAGACTAAGCAGACCTCGATGTGGAGGTGCATACAGCTGAAGCAGCATCCAACTGCTTCAGCTGGGTTGTAACTGTGATGAGTTGGCATCCTTAAAAAGTAATATGTGTTTCACTTACTCAGGACATGAAGTAAGTAAAAATAAACCTGTTTGTGTTCATGGGAGATATATTTCATACAGTATATATGACCAACCCAATAATTTTTTAATCAGAAAGCACTGACACATGGATGTAGTAAATGGTTTGTGTATGTGTGAGATCTGAAAACCAACATATTACAAAATAGGTAGGAGAGGGGCAACACTTTCTAATTGGGCATCCTTTTTAGAGGGTTGTCAGTTTTTACTGACAGTTTTATTAATGGTTAGTAAAGTATGTACTAATGCTTTATTTATTTTGATATTTTAAAAGCCATTGATGAGAAAATATTTATAGGTTGTGATAAATCCTGCCTGCTCTTTCATTATTAAAACATACAATCTGCATTTATAAACAGCAGTTGACATTAATAAATGGTACTAAACTCAATAATAACAATCAATAAAAAATAAATAAAATAAAATAAACCTCAATAATAATCTCAATACCTCAATAAGTCCCTCTGTTCTTAAAGAACTTACCAAATGAATACTGCCAACCCAAGCATCCTGACTTAAAGAGTGACTATAAAATACGGAGTGTAATGCAGGAGGAGGGAAAAAAACAGCTACAACCTGGCAACCCTAAGAATGTTTTTGTTAATGCTTATTGCTTATGCCGTTTATTTGCTATGAGCAAATCTACTCATCACAACTTGTAAACTGATTAAAGTTTCTGCCTTATTTTGAATTGATAACATGGGAGGCAGCGCCCACAGTCCTTATGGCATAAATGTGGTTAAAAGAGTGTGTTGGTTCTAGTTTATTCAAATGGTAACCTTGTTTCAGTCTGTTACGAGAATGAGGTTTGTATTTTCATTTTTAAAAGAAGAGTCAATTCCTTCATTTTATTATTGATAAATTCTCTGATGGTTAATACCAAACCAGTTCGTCATGACAATATTGATATTAACATTGTCAAGGATTTGACGGACATCTAGTGGCTGAATTGACAAGTTGCAGCCGAGCCGTTACTTAGCCTACCTAGAAACGTGCGAGATATGAGAGCCTTTAAATGCTTGTGGGGGAAAAACATGAAGTGCATGTGTCCACATTGCAATTACAGCACGGCTGCTGATCTGGTGCAATAATGAGGCAATCTATAGATTTCACAATAACACACCTTATGAAGGACGGGGCCGTCAAGTTAAATTAAGTTAAACGGGAAATACAGTTCACTCATTGTATCTCCATAGTATCTCCATAGTAAAAGCTTACGCAATTTTTAATTTTGAAAAAGAAAACATACAAACAAGTATTTGATGGTAAGTGACCAAAGTTTAAAATATGGGGTTAATTAAATGTTGTTGTCGCATTTAGTTCATCTTTATATGATTTATTTGGACCTTTACGACTCTAAACTCGCGTCGCACAAAAAGGAAATAAAATGTTACTGCTGTATATTCTGACTAGCTTGACACTGATGCGTCTGGTGCACATAATTATTACGTCACATCCGGTGAGTGGGGTCTTTTTTTGTTTTCCCGTATCCGCCATTTCAGTTTTTGAAGTTAGTTGTCATCGGTCGCTGGGTTGTAGCTGGAATTCTGTCGCTAAAACGCATTATATGTTAATTAGAGCTTTTTTCCGGCCATTAACCTCACAAGAGTCATTTTTATTCCCCGGCTGTGGTTCTGAATCGGCGAATTAATGTCCAAACGACAAGCTGCGGTTGTCGCCTGTTTACTAAACGTGCTCTAGGCGCTAAAGTTTTTGTATGAGTTGAAGGCTTTGCTTGTGGATAACGGGAGGGAGAGAAGGGAAGGCCCGGTGAAGCCTCGGCTTTGGAGTGGTTATCATGGCCGGAAATTTTGACGCGGAGGACCGTGGCAGCTGGTACTGGGGTCGGTTGAGCAGGCAGGAGGCTGTGTCTCTGTTGCAGGGGCAGAGGCACGGCGTGTTTCTTGTCCGGGACTCCATCACCAGCCCCGGGGACTACGTGCTCTCGGTATCAGAGAACTCCAAAGTCTCGCATTATATAATTAACAGCATCAGCAACAACCGACAATCCGGTCCAGGTAAGGTAACAGAGGGGTGTGAGGGGGGCGTATGGAGGTGCTGATGTGACCGTTCTTGCATGACTTGCACCAAAGGAGATGCGCAATACTGCCTTTTGCACTCTATTGTATGGAGAGAACGACAGACCAGACACATCAAAACATGTTAAATTAACGTTGGCTTGTTAAAAAGGCAAACGTGTCTCTGTTCGTGGTTTCACGGCTTATGCAAGTGCTCAGACAGATAACCCACTAACTTACAGCATCATCCACCACATTGTTTCAGAAAACCGTGGAGGATTGAAGCACGTTTTTGTCATCAAAATGCACCATGGTGGGCGGTGTGGGTTTTATTAGATAGCAGACTGTATTAAGTAAGTTATGACCTGGTTCACCACTCAATGAGACAAATTAGCCAGCTGACCCAGGGAGCATTGTTAATGTTCAATAGTCTATCCAATTGCCAGGTTTTAATAGACTTTGACCAGACGTTGTCCCCTGCCTTCGCTGGGGTTTTCCTGTTTGAACAGCAGGAGAATATTTGTCGTATTTCCTCATGCCTTTGCAAAACTATGCATACATTTTGTTGAAGGGAACAAAACTAATACTAGAGGGGAAAGAAATGCAAAATAAGGAAATAATATTCATTCTGGAAATCACCACCCTGCTTGGTTACTTAAATAGACACGCTTCAGATCTGCAAGATTTTGAACTACATTTCTATAAAGAAGACATGATGTCATTTTTGTCTGACTCCTCTTCCATCCTATCTCATTTTTATCAGGGTTGGCTCATCCGAGGTTCCGCATTGGTGACCAGGAGTTTGACGCTCTCCCAGCTTTGCTAGAATTCTATAAAATCCACTACTTGGACACCACCACCTTAATAGAACCCATCAACAAGTCCAAACACACCTCCTTCATCAGTGTTGGCCCCGGTGGAGCCCCTCCGCCGCGCCTGGAAGATGAGTATGTCAGAGCACTTTTTGATTTCCCCGGCAATGACGAGGAGGATCTCCCATTTAGGAAGGGCGATATTCTCCGAGTTCTTGAGAAGCCAGAGGAGCAGTGGTGGAATGCCCAGAACTCTGAGGGCCGGGCGGGAATGATTCCTGTGCCGTATGTGGAGAAGTACCGACCTGCATCTCCGAGTTCAGTGGCGGGGCCCGGGGTGTCTGGGGGGCCGCCGGGAGGAATGGGGATGCTAGGGAACTCTGATAGCTCTGCAGCTCAGTCTGGCGCCCCGCTCTTGGGAGACCCCAGCCAGTACGCCCAGCCCACCCCTCTCCCAAATCTCCAGAATGGACCTGTCTATGCCAGGGCCATACAGAAGAGGGTGCCCAATGCTTACGACAAGACTGCCCTGGCCTTAGAGGTAAATATGGACACGTGTGTGTGTGGTATTTTTTTGTTGACCCCAGGCATCCTCTCCTCGTGTGCTGGAGAAGAGGAGACAGTTAGTGAAGAAGGATGTAGGATTGGCCCTTTCAGCTTATCAAGACTGAGCTTGCATTCTTTTGCTTTCTTTCCCATTGTGCCTGTGATTGTTTCTTTCTCAGTGTTTGTTGAGCAGGTTGAAGAGGAATCAAGGTCAGACAAGCTCAGCCAGCTCCTTCTGTAGTTTTGTTGATAATTTAGTCTTTTTAATATCTCTTCTGCGGAGATCAGTGCAGCGAAATTACACAATGATCTGCATTACGTCTGCAGATAATGTTTATTAACTCACTTCTTTCATCTTCCTGGACTAGACTTGCATTTGAGAGAGGAGTACAGATTTTAACATAGGGTTTTCATGTTTGAAAACTGTCATGAAGCTCTGCTCTCTGCTCATGGTGGCTGGGCTGTTGAACTGTCCGGAAGCGAGAGCGGGGCTCCCACGGAGCAGGTCGTTGGGGGAAGGAAATAGTTTGTGTTTGGGAACAGGACCATTTCCTCTGGTCTCTGTGAAGCCAGGAGTCAAGCTGAGCCAGGAGTGAGGCTAGTAGGAGGCAGGCTGTTCAGACTATACTTTTGTCTCTTCTGCCCTGCTAATGCTTGAGATACAGATCCGTCTTTTGACTCCTTGAATCTGTACTCAGTTAACTCTTTGTGGAATCAACCATCACATCTTCTACTGCTGGTTGGTTTGTCTCTTTCTGGCTCGTTTATCAGCCAAACACACCATGGTTTGCTGTCACATATGACAGGTAAATCCTTTGACTGAGTTGGTTTCTGACGCTCCCACCTGTGGTAGACTTTTCTGGCTGCATGTTTGCTCCACTGTATCTGGCCAGAAGTGAGTCAGCAAGGCGGTACTGGAAAGTTAATAATTAGCTCACATTTCCTTGTGACATTGTCTGTAGAATATTCAGTGATTCTGAAGATCACTCTTTACCTTAAGCAAACGAAGAATAACTTTAATCATGTGTTGGTTTAACCTGTCTAGAGCCACTGGATCACTAGTGATATACTTTAGCTATTTAAAAGTGATGAAGCACATCCTAAAAAGGTTTAAATGTTTTCTATATTGTATATACTATTTAGCCTGATTAGTCAACTAGTGACTCCCCTCACAAACTGACACAACAAATACCAGTCATTGGGAACTAATCATTATTGCTTTAATAAATATACACATTTAAATCACAGGATGATGTGCAAATCTCATAATCAGTGGCACCAAGCACCACAAATATCTGTTACTCTGAATATGACTTGGTAGTAAAGAAATGTGATTTAGGGTTTCGAATGGATTTTTCCCATATATGCAAGCATTTTTCTGAAAAAAATGTTCCATTACAAGTTAATTTGTCAATAATGGATGTTTTCTTACTTTTGGACTATTTAATTAGTCAAGTTTTGAACTTTTGTTTAAATGTCAAGAAAATTAATCATTGGAAATGTTCCTAAGAGTAAGTACTAGCTGTGACTGTTTTTTCAAATTTCCAGGTCCCTCACACTGGAGGCCTCTTTCATGTGTTTAAATGTAGTATTGTTTTATTTTTTATCCTCAGACACCGACAACGTTTCATCACCATAAAGTTGTGACACTAGTTACAGGGCCGAGCCATAATGAACTTGGACTCAATATCTAATTTCCAGCCTTGTGAAGAGTCCATGTGCATTGCTGAACAATATAAAGGCATTGTATGTAAGGGCAAGAATACCTGTGTTATCTGTCTTCAATAGTGTATATCAGAGCAGCAAATCCTCACATTTAGGAAGCTGGACTGGGTTAATTTAAGCATTTGACTAGAAATTGGCATTAACACATAAATATCAAAACAGTTGCAGATTTTCTTTGTTATTGGTTAACACATTGATGAGTTGATTCTGTCCTAGCATAAAGACTACCTCTATGAGGCTTCTGATGTTCTTTCAGAAACCTTGTCACAAAGGTGTTTTTGCAGCTGTGTGGTGATTTCAAGCCTTAGTTTGTGGTGGTGCTGTTTATTGTCTCACTTTGGTGTCTGTGTGTGTTATTTTGTCTATAGGGAGCCAAAAGAGCCCCTTACTGTATTTTGTGTTCCCCTGCATGAACAAATGGCTGTGACCAGTATGTGTCAAATGGCTATGGTTAGTTACACAATGATGATAAGGTCTGCATGCTTTTCAGTATCCAGACATTTCAGTACCTCTATTTAAAGAATCCTAAAATAACACCTTTGGATGTCCTAAGCCGATCTGGAGAACTGACATGAGGCTCAGTTTGATGCTGTTTTTTAAAGCATTGGTATCTGCAACATAAAGCCTCGTCAATTAAATTTCTTTTAGGTACAATTTCTGTGAATAACACCTCATTTTGTCATGTCAGAACACTGGTGATCACAGTGACTTTTAGTTAGTCCCATCTTGTTCTTTTAGTCTCTTAGTCTTTTTTCAAGCAAAGATGTCATAAGTGAAATTTTATTCTTTATCTTATGTGATAACAGAAGAAGCACGACCCCTAACCCATAACTGATTTCATTTGACTGGCTGATCATGGATTACATGATATGCAAAATAAAGATATTATCTGTAATAGTAATTTTATATATAGTTTTAATGGTTGCAGAAGTTTATGAGAGAAATGTGAATGTGTAATATGCAATTATACAACCAGCCTCAAGGTATACACTCTCACAAACAGTCTTTTATCTTAACCCCTCAATTGCTGAAAAAGTTCAATCATACATTTTTCAAATCAAGAAGTTGAATTCTGTTCTTTAAACCTCAGTCTTCAATTTACTGTTGCCTCAAATGTTTTCATTTGGTAGCATCTGTTCTTCAAGCATTTCTGTTCATAAATAGCATCCAGAGGTGGAACAAAACGAGCAATTTAAAGACATCACATTTGGCATTTTTTACTACTTGCTGGCATTTTCTGGACAAAATAATTTTTCGAGATTTGGCAGATTGGTTGACGACAAAATTTATTGTCAGTTGTATCCCTATATATGTCACAGTACAATCTTAGACACTTAGCTGAATACTAAAGGAAACCTCTGAAGGAATTTGTACAACCATTTAGCTGTGGAGCGGCCTAAATTGCTTTACTGAACTTATGTTTATTGTAAACTTTGCGGCCTCATTAGATGGTGAAAAGGGTTATTCATTTTTAACATTAATTATTAAAGAACAGAGAACAAAGAACATCTTTAAAGAACATTATTAAAGAACATCTTTTTAAAATATTTTTTCTCATGCAAAGTGATGTTTTTGGGTTTTTTTGGGGTTTTTTTAAATACTCGTATTTTTTTGCAAGTTAGAGAAGTGTCTGGTACACATAAAATGGGTGGCTAGTGGATGGCAGTGCTTAGGGTGACTTTGTAATATCCACTAAGCTGGCTGATGTGCGGTCATACAATCAAAACCCATGCATGCGATAGAAAACAGACCTTCAGACAGCTATCCACTGTGGTGACCACTGTGGTGACCACTGTGGTGACCACTGTGGTGACAGGGTTATAAGTCTGACAACAGACACAGAAAAAAACTTTATTGTGACATCTGTTGTCATGCAGATGCTGCTAGTTACACATTTACCACAAGCAAGACTGAAGTAACAGGTTATCAGACTGATACTATGAGGCCACAAAGTTTTAACCCCTGACTGCTCAGGTGTCATCCACATTGACTTGAACTCTGGAACTGCTGGATAGTCCTTGTTTGCTCAGGTTCAGTGACACAGGAACAACCATTCCTCCTTACCTGCTCAGGTTAGCTGTAATTTAACATGCAACCATCTGACTCTATGACAGCGAATAACATTTTTGTCTCTTTTTCCCATATCCAATGATAAATTAGAAAATGCTAATAAAGTAAAAATGAAAAAAATGTCTATTTCTAATTTTAAAACTGAAAGAACCTTCTGAAATAATCTTCTGACCAACATCCTTAAACAAATGTACCCAGTTTACAGTGATATAAAACATTTGAATAGCAAATACAGATGGCTGGATACCATGATCTCCTCCTTGATAACAATTCCAGTACCTTAACTATGTGTATTGGCTGATATCAAGTACTGGACCATGCATAAAAAAAAAAATATATAAGAATACAACCTTGTATACACGGCCCCCCCGATCTGAACCCGAGTGGTGTTTTGTTATTGGACTTCTGTGCTCGTCACGGATTGTCCATAACGAAC
>JAPZDY010000024.1:3379967-3398021 GCA_029783645.1 Ctenochaetus hawaiiensis
CCCCGGGAAGAGCTGGATGAAGTAGCTGGGGTGAGGGAAGTCTGGGCTTCCCTGCTTAGGCTGCTGCCCCCGCGACCCGACCTCGGATAAGCGGAAGAAGATGGATGGATGGATGGATGGAACCTTGTATACAAGGATGTGGAGAAAAGTGCATTTGGATCACTGCAAAGCCTCTGTGGTGATGGATCCAGCGAAACATGCAGTGTTGGTGCCAGTGCCAGTGCTGATGTTTGTATTGAAACAAACCTTACAAGACCCTAAACCGGAGGAAGTGAAACCCCTGGATAGTAAACCATTTTGGCTAGACTAGAGTAAGGACTATAATAACAACATGAACTTTAGGGATGTATTTAAATATATAAGACCTTGATTTGTTTTCTGCTGCTATTCAGAATGAATTTCCAAGTGTCAAAAATTGATATTTCTAGATGTTATTTTGGTACTCTCATACTGACACTGTAAAATGATGCTATTCAAATAACAGATTCATTAGTTAATGATTCCCAGAGATTCACAGCCATGCTAAGTTATGACAAATGTTGTTACTTCATTGTTTTAGCTCTTCCTTTGTCTTGGCTGTTTTCAGTGATGATTATAAACTTTGTCATTTTGTCTTTCACACAATGACCCCCTCACGTCTTTTCTTTCCCCTTCTTTCAGGTTGGCGATATGGTGAAGGTGACCAAAATAAACGTGAATGGCCAGTGGGAGGGTGAATGTAAAGGCAAACGTGGCCACTTTCCCTTCACACATGTCAAATTGCTGGACCAGCACAACGCCGAGGATGAACTGAGCTGAGGGTGGACAGCCGGGCCGCAACCTGGACACTAGTATCAGACCCTTCCTTTCCATTCCACAGTCTCACCCACTCCCCCTCCCTCACGTCTGCTCCAGCTCTTACCTGCACCAAGTACAGTTTCAGAGAATCACTGAGAAAAACACAGAACAGCCCTTTGTGGGACCCTCATAATGCACACACACTTCATGATTACCCCTCTGAATAATCATGCCTGCCCTTTATCACCACCCACTCTGACTGACTGACTGACTGAAATAAAGGGTCATATACTGGACAGTGGAGCTGTAAACTGAATCTCCTGTTCTGTGGAAGTGGCAACGCCCGCCAGATCCTCCCTCGTCACGTCCTTGCCATGGACACTTTATCAACACTCGCTCCTCTGGAGACTCCTTGCCGCACAGTTCAACCACTTCCTCTTCCCGTGTTGGAGCCAGTAGATAACTGCGCAGTGCCATGTCATTTTTCATCCTCGCCCTCATCCGTCACCATGGTTACAGCGCTGTAGGTTCATTTATGCTGCATTCATGTCAGATGGGAATACAGTTACAAATAGAAAAGCAACATAGTTTTTATGGGTTTAAAGCTGTTTAGGTGCCTTTTTCCCCCCACACTTTGTTTAGAGAATTAGTCAGACATTTTTGGTAAAATGCTGTTTTATTTTCTAGCCAAGAGTCATATGAGAATATTTATATTTCTCCCATATCTGTATTGTAAATATACAGCTCCTGCCAGCAGTTGCTGAGCTTATCCTAGTATAATACAAAGAAAGAGGAAACAGCTAGCCTGGCTTGCAAAGTTAACAAAATTCAACTTTCAGCACCTTTAAATTCCTCAATAGAACATTATATCTTGTTTGTTTAATCTTTACAAAAAAGAAAGGTTAAAAAAAAAATATTCTGTCTTGTCAGGAACTAGTTGCCTAACAACCTGCGGGTACTCCAGGAAGTCACTGCACCCAGCCAAGACAAAGCCTAGCTCATAACCTCTCATAAATGAATTGAGTTGCTAAATTGTTGTGTTTTTTTTTCTGTTTTATTTTTTTACGCCTCATTAAGTTAGAAGTTGATTAAGTTACGTCAGGATAGAGAGAGGCTAGCTGTTCTTCCTACATCCTGACTTTATGGTAAGCTTAGCTATGCCTTTCTGACTGTTGCTCCATATTTAGCATTCAAACCATGACGAACACTTTGATCTTCTCAATACCTCAGAAAGAAAGCAATTATGCACATTTCCCTGCTGTTTTTTTCTATCCTTATCTGTTAATTTAACTCACAGCCTGTGCATGTGATGAGTGTTAAATTTGGAAAATCAAAGTTTCAATATCAGCCGCATAGGCAATATAGTTAGTATTATTCCTGATGTCTTTATTCAGGAAATCCAGGATGTAAGGAGTACTATCTTATATTTAACCAAACTTAATGTTGAAGGGATTTGTAGGACTGAATTTCCATCTTCACATCTACACAGAAAAATATTCTTTAGCAGTCTTTCCTGCTTCTTTAAGTTGTATTTGAAGGTATTTTCTAGTTTAAAAGTATGGATCTCCCATTTTTCTCAGTAGACATGAATGCAGCATTATTTGAGAGCAGCTCAAGATTACATGGCAAAGAAGCAAGAGGTAAATACAGCTGCAGCATTTTAGCACTAAGACATTGAAGTGTTTCATCAACTGGAGGTGTACAGTCCCCCCTGCCTTCCCAAGGACCAGTTCAGCACCCTTCACCAAATAAAAACAAAACTGAGTCAAGACCAGCAGCTAGGAGGAGCAACTCCATGTAGTTATAGCCGTAGAGGAGGCCTTGGCAGTAAACCTGAGGAACTTCAAGACTGTTGTTGAAGGAAACATAAAGGCAACACTACATTCAACCTCTCCACACCTTCCACCTTGGCTCGCCTCAGCCCCATCCACCCATCTACTACGACCAAGTTACCACCAAGTAGTCTTTTGTAAGGAAAAAAGAACATATTGTTATGAAATGTACTATGTGATTATCATTACATGCTAAAGTATTGTTTTTTGTTATCTTTGTAGTTTTCTTCATAGCTTATTTTATCTGGGAGGAAACAGTTTCTATGTTCACTTTTTACTGCTGCATGTTGGGAGGTTGCGATGGGTCACTGGTGCAAAATGGATGAACTGACTCGATGGGGCCACATCTGTTTGCCCTCAGCCCTCACAAGGCCACATGTGGTCTCATTCTGTGTCTGATGTACATGAATGAAGTTGAATGGAGTGAATGTAGGCTGTCCACCATGTTAGTTAGTACTGTCTTCTCATATTAGTGCTCTGCATCCAGCTCACTGACTATACCTTAGCTAAACAGACTGCTCTGTATTCACATCTTGTCAATGTGTCTAAGAAAAAAGGAATTGGTATGATTTGGTGCCTGCCCTTTATTTTTGACCTTCAGTAATCTTTTTGCCACCTTGCACCGTGTTGTTCTTTTAATCCTCTGGCTTTATCAGCCTCCATTTCCTTTGTGCTTTCTTTCTTAATCCTCTGTCACTCTTTTATTTAAAGCCTTGTCCATTTAAGATGCACAAGCCAACATGGACTCTGTCTGTCACTGTTTTATCTCTACCTTCTGCTTTGCCTATATTACCAAGAAATCTTCTAATAGAATGGTAAATTATGTTTTAGTCCAATTTTCTCCCCTCAAGAGGTTGTTTTCTGTTGAGATTAAATCAATCTAATTGTTTACACCTGACAATCATCACCCTTGTGTATCATAACACAAACTGGTTTGGATTGAAGCTGGGTGTGTAGCTTAGACCTTTACCAGACTCACTTAGGGCCACTTTAAGTTTGAGCTGTGAGAACTGGCTGTTTCTTTCACATGAAGTCCTCTCTCAGATGTCATGGTACACTGTTTCTGGCTAACACACCAAGTCGCCTTTGGGTGGCACTGTAACAGCATTCTGAGAGATGGGGTACTTCTGGAAACACGTTCTGTCAGTGCTTATTAAAGGTGATGAAATTTAATTTTTAACAGGATGCACTTACTGATTTTACACTGAGTTCTCTGTTAATATATGTGCTCCTTTTAGGTTTTTTTATTCTTGTTTGCTCTCACACATAGTTTCCTTGACTTTAGAGCTTTGTCCAACATGCTCTGTCTGCTTTTACATTTCAGTTTCAAGTTGCCATTTTCCAATCCCATGTTAAAATATTAACTATTTAAACATTTTTTCTTGATATCATTGAAAAATCTGGTCTAGGAAAGTAACATCTGTCCATTTTTATCTGTGTACTTATGATCAAATCAAGCTTCGTCATTCACACTGCGCATGGCAGATGCTTAGCTACATGAATCATAATCCTAAAAATTTTGTTGCCATTGAAACCACCAAGAAGTATTTTTTTAGTGGCCCTGCATGAAGCCATTCATTTCCTCTCATAAAAAAGGAAGGGGTGGCAAAATGGCAGTGGAAATTGTGATAATATCAAAATGTGCCATTTTATTATAACACTATATTCTTTCAAGACAATTGAAATTACCTTTTTATTTTCTGTAGCATGTAATGTGTTAATATACTAGTAAATAAAGTCAAATCCATGACAGATGATTCCTTAAATGTACTGACTGTTGTTATGTATGAGAACTGAGCTTCTGATGTGCTGCTGACACAGAATAGCATTTCTATTATTTTTTAACTTCAAGGATACTTCAGGGAAAGTCTAATATATTTAATGCTGGCTGTTTAAATTGTACAATTGATAAACCAGAAAACCTTTTTCATTCATGCTGCACATGTCAGTTGCCTAGTTACTGAAAAGATTTCCATTCATACTACCATGAGGTATTTTTAGTAACACCATGAAGTTGGGTAGGTGTAGTTTCAGTGTGCAGGAGTGTTAAAGGCGAGTTTCAGCATAATGGGAATCAGCCCATTCAAGCTGATGTGGACTCCCTTTTACTCTTGTGTAAACTCATAACAGAAAATTGCTGTAAAATACAGTGTGACTGGTGCATTCCCATTGGCATTATAAAGAGATTTCAGTTTTATTTTCTGACAGCATTGTTTCACACACTGAGAAGCATGTAAATGACTTACATACAGTTAAAAGACATTACGACAGGATTTGTAATTATTTTATAAGTGCTCAGGTAAATTATACACTACTGAAATTACGTGGCTTTTGCTCATTTGTAATTCTGATTAAATTGTAATAGGTATTTGCTAGGGAAAACTTATCTTAACACATCTTTTCAATCTGCTTTGCTTTCACTCAGCAGTGGCCTTAAAACTTATTTAACCACTGAAGGGCACTCAAGAAGTCAGTTTAAGGTAGTCTCTTAATAATCCTCTTGGAAAGGTGGGGATGCTATTTTGGACCTCTAAATGTGCACCATGTTAGTTTTTTGCTTGATAATTCAACTAAATATATATGTGTATATATATATTGTGGATGGATGATTCTCTGTCCCTTTTATGTGCTGTTTTTGATGCAACTGCGCACTCCTTCTAAAGCGTAAGGTCAAGATACAATATGTTAGAGTTCCAGTTACCCAAAACTCCCTTTTATTACTGTCATTTTTTATACAATGGACCAGCAGTTACACCCTCTTGTACTTGTATGGCTCAAATGAAGGCATCCTGAGAAATTGCCGTTGTTTTTTTAAGACAACTATTTAGTTATTTCTGAAAAAACTAAGATCAGAACCAGCTGTTGAACATAATAACTACAGCTACATATAATTTGCAAACTACAAAGTGTATTTAGTGGTATTTTCTCTAAATAAGCTAAAGAGGATCCTCCTTACTGTTCTCTCTTTACAAAAATAAAAATCACTTTGGGGGGAGGGGGGCGTACCAGAGCTGGTGATTCATGTGCGTATGTGCAGTACGCCGATGAGGCAGGTCTTGGTCGCCATCTTTACTCCATCCCAGCACATCGCTGCCGGTGGGGCGGAACACCACTCATCGACCCAGTTGATTTCTAGGAACCGCCGTTAGAACTGTCAGACCACCGTGTCTTTCACTGAAAAACTGTCACTTTTAATAGTTCGATACTCTACGTGCAACTCGACCTACAATGGGAGAGCGAGAGGACCTAGTTTATCAAGCAAAACTTGCCGAGCAGGCAGAGCGATATGACGGTAAGCCACACTTTCAGGGCTCGTTCGGAGTGGGACATGTTCGCCGCAGGGATTTTCTCTCTGTGAGCTAGCAAACTAGCTAGCTAGCTAACTGTAGCAGACAAGTGCTCAGCATAGGTAACTCAATGTTAGCCGTAGCTAATGAGAGTGCTAACGTGGCTACGACCCTCGTCTTTCAGCTAGCAGTACCTATTCAGTGACATGGTAGAAGGCCCCTTGTTGGGAGAAACTGATGCAACATTAAAACAAAAGTCAATGGAAGGAAGTGTAATTTTTATTGCAAAACTGTGCGTTTCTGACTGACAGTGGCTAATATTAGCGAAAGAGCTACAACAAAATGGCGGATTACTTTAGCGTGAGCTGTCAGGAGTTGCCTCCCCTACACCATGCTAGGTCTAACTGTGTAGCTAAATACTTGAGCTTCTGGCTCGGTTAGCTTCTACAAGCAAGAACCGGTGTCATGTTACCTTCTTTGTAACATTTAAAATATGCAAAGCTTTTTTTCGTGATTCAGTCATGCTAGACATAGTATCCAGATGCTAGACATTAATAATAGCAAGGTGTTAGCTGAATCGCAAGGTTAGCTACTTAAAGCCTTCTGTGTGCTGAGTCTAACTGTGAGGGCAGCTGTTCACTTGGTGGGGTGTTCCCCCTTTCAAACTGGCTATACGGATCGATTGGCGAAAATGACTCCGTCTTCCTCTCTGGTACACCCCTGTCAGACTGTCATACCATTACAGGCCTTGAGGAAGCTGTTTTTAGACGGCTGCGTTTACCACCGGTCATACGTTGCCCAGTAACGTTAAGTGAATGTGCTATGACTCATTTACGGAATTTGGACCGAGTGTATTTAGAGCACGATTTGAAGCTCACGAGCTAAATGGTTAGCTTGCTGGAATGAAGTCAAATTGTTGCATGAGATTATCAAATGTTAACATGTTGTTAAAAGATTAATGTCTAAAGGGCTTCAGAGATTGGTGTGAGAAAAGTTATGGAATTCTACAGTTTACATCAGCTACTGTGTCAGACTCATGAAAAATCCAACCTGCACGTTCTGCCATTTGGCCCACAAAGTTAGTCTTATCTTAAAGTTAATACCCTGCTGGTGGAAGCATACAACTTACTCTGCATTTTTTTCATTCCGCACCCCCCTTCATCTCTCGCAGATAACCCCTCAACACCTATAAATGACATGAACTACAGTAGATATATCGATTTTGCCAGGCCAGTTAAGTGACAGTTGCCTGTGAAAACTCCCCTGTAATCTCACAACACACTTTCACAAATGGATCACAGAAACTCATCTCTTATGCCCCTTTTTATATTTCTATCAGATGGCTGCTTAAGGGTAGCACACAATCGGCCATGGATGAGCATGGCATCTAGAGCTCTCCCTTTGCAATAGGCCTTTGTATATGTTTTCTAGATGGCGTCCAGTGGATAAATTGAGGGAGGATAGGT
The DNA here is from genome assembly GCA_029783645.1 of Ctenochaetus hawaiiensis. Lineage (NCBI taxonomy): Eukaryota > Metazoa > Chordata > Actinopteri > Acanthuriformes > Acanthuridae > Ctenochaetus > Ctenochaetus hawaiiensis. The sequence goes on from JAPZDY010000024.1 coordinate 3,387,330, forward strand.
TGAGGTAGTCGCCTTAATGTATACTCTTCTTCCTTGTCATAGTCAAACCTGTCTTGCAAGATTTTACCTAACTAATACTCTATGGATTTTTAAACCACATTTCCCTGTCAGATCTGTCATGCATATTTCCAAATTATAATTTTCAGTGTTAAAAAAAAAAATTTTTTTTTTTCTTGATATTTGGTGGTGTCATACTATTGGTGCTTCCAAGAAAACATCTGAATCACTGTTTGCAACTGGTCAAAGCATACAGTGTTTCCCACAAAATGACACTGTCATTGTGGCAGGGGTTGAGGCTCGCACTTGTCACTTCCCCATGGTAGCAGGGCTGGAACTGTTCACATGGAGCAGAAACGCTTCATCACATATTGCATTATTTTTCTTCTATCAACATCTGCTCTGTGGGGCTCTTACCGTGTTCTTGCTCATGCTTTTTATGCTTGCAGGTGTTCATTTATTATTTGTTTATTTATTCTTGGCTGCCAATAATAAATGAACTGGTGGGAAATCCTGGCATACAAACAAGTTTGAAAAAAATGGGCATCAGATCTCTTGCACCTTAATATATAGTCATTTTATCAGACAACATAGTAAGAAGATTGAGAGCTACTTCCTATGTGTTATAGGGATTCAGTAATGAGTTCTGTGTGATTGCAAGGGAAAAGTAATGTCAGGCCAATAAATCTAGCGACCTACTCGCCTAATCAGCCAAGTGATGAAAGGAATTAAACAAATAGCTTTTTCAGAGATGATGATGATGTATGTAGCTTCAACACAGCTTTCCCTGCATCTCTGCTGAGAGTTGCATAGTGCGGTATCTTTCGGGCACTAAAAAAAAGGCAGTGGGCTGTAACTTACATGAGCTGAGGCACAAGCAAATGTTTCAGCTATTCTGAAGCAGAATAGTTTTGTTTGATACTTTGTTTGACACAAGCAAGAGAGCTCATGGCAATTTTTTAAAGGTGCATCAAGTTTCTGAATAATGTGGCTGAAATGCCATCACCAGAGCCATCATGTCAGCACCTTGCTTGCTGACAAGACAGGCTACTTTAGTCTGTTGTCATTTCATAATCATGAATAAATAAAGCAATTTGTGTGTAGTGCCAATATAGTTTTTGAGGGAGGCCAACCTATAAGTCAGGATTGTCCTGGTTCCCTTAAAATAAGCCAGTGGGATATTTCCACGAGATATCGTTTTCAGCATGTCAATATTAAACACAACAATCTCTTATGTCTCATTTAGCCTCTTGTTTGCTACTGCCTTTTTAAAGACACATTTTTAAAAATCATGAGAGGGATATTTACTGACTCATTTTATTTTGGCAAACATTGTGGAATTCTCTTTTTCTCTTAGCTTTTGTTTATTGCAGACCTTATTTCAGACATCCAACCAAAATCCTACTCATAAAACCCACTGACTTCAAGGTAAGGGAACCAAACATTCATCAATGATAACTTATTTTAAGGTTTTAGGACTCATTTCTATGGCACTCAATAGATGTGAGTAAGAAATTACTTTGGCAAGTTGGTCTGACAAGAATGATTTAAATTAAATGGAGTTATTGAAAAAGTGTCTTTTCGACAGAGATGGTGGTGTCTATGAAGAATGTGGCAGGCATGGACGTGGAGCTCACAGTGGAGGAGAGGAACCTACTATCAGTGGCCTACAAGAATGTGATTGGAGCCCGGAGAGCTTCCTGGAGGATAATCAGCAGTATTGAACAGAGGGAAGAGAGCAAAGGCGGAGAAGAAAAGCTAAAGATGATTCGAGAATACAGACAAACGGTAAAGTACTCAGTAAAGACTCAGGATTTCTCTTTACATAAACAGTCACCCATGTCCCATTGTCCATTATACTCCGCATAAAAAACTCATTCCAGTGCATCTCCGAGTTGCTATGCTAATGTGAGACTGCTAGCTGTTATACCGGCTATAGACAGCTACTGGACAGCATGCATCTGAGTCATCGTTGGCAAATTCTCCACTTGCTTTTATGAAGGGAAATAAGAGCTGGTTAATAGTCTGGGAGAGGCCACAGTGTGTCAGAGAGATGGGAGAGGCTGTTGGACTGCAGTCAGTGACCTAATGGGATTCAGAGAAGGGTAATCCTGCTGTTGCACCTTCATTTCATCAGTTGTCTCAGTCCCTTGTGGAATATATTTCCTCTATGGCTACATTCAAAGTAATGCGTTTTCATTTTAAAACAAAGACAAGGTCTGTCCAGATTGACATTTAACACCTTTTTATTTAAAAGAATTTACAGCCATAGTAACACGTCTGAAAACACAAATCACATGACCATTCACATACACTGGGCATGCGTGTGCCAGTGTAAACAGATTGACTGTTAGTACAGATGGGAAATGGCCAAACACACTAATTGGAGGCTAACTAAAGCTATCATATACTAGCAAACTTAAAAGTTGTGGATGAAAGTGGGTGTTTATGCCACCATCTGTAAAATTTTCTACACACTAAAACCTGATGCTGAAGTTTTGAGCTAAAACTGTGTCAGTGAAGTTTTCAACATCCTACGTTTTAGATATGCAGAATTGTCAGTAATGTGTACGCTTAGACATAAATGCAAAAGATATGCTTTAAAAAGTGTATGTGGATGTAGCCTTTTACTGTACCTGGTGAATATTCAATAACATCTAAATTAAATTAAAGTTAACTATCAAAGCTACTAGTAGACTGTAAGAAGGTTTATTAACCTGCTGTGTTGAAGGGAAGTTGTGGAAAACTGACTGCTGCAGTAAGTGCACTGCATACAGCAATGTATTCAGGAGTTTGTCAGAGCACACAGTCACAGTGTTTTAGCTGCATTTAAAACAAGAAGAAAGCATAAGTTGGACATAAGGCAAGGCTTCATTTGAAAGTAATCCAAATGTTTTTTCTGATTGAGTGACTGTCTTCATGCTTTTTGCTTTGTGGTAGGTTGAGAACGAGCTGAAGTCAATCTGCGGTGACATTCTAGATGCACTGGAAAGGCACCTACTCCCCTCTGCTGTCATGGGAGAGTCTAAGGTCTTCTACAACAAAATGTAAGAGCTCTGGGATCTAAATTTGAATGAACTGATAAATACATAAACCCTTTTTAGCACATGCACACAATGATGACTAGAATACAAATTTTGTGCTCATGTGTTATTGACATAATCATACAATTGAAAATGAGGCATGGGAGGGTAAATTCCAGTCAGCTAAGATAAGGAGATTTGACAGCGTATCTGAGAAAACATGGCAGGATCACGGAAGTTTAAAAAAAGGACACTTTAAAGAAAGATTTTACAGTGTATAATCTAAAGGCAAGATCCTAACAACACAACAAATATTTGTGACTTTCCTCCAAAGAAATTCTGTAATTGTGAAAGATAATTTTGTGGCCACTTGTGTTTTCCCCATTTCCAGGAAGGGTGACTACCACAGGTATCTGGCAGAGTTTGCCACGGGCAACAACAGAAAGGAGGCAGCAGAGAACAGTCTGGTAGCCTACAAAACTGCTACCGATCTAGCCACATTGGAGCTGCCTCCCACACACCCCATCCGCCTCGGTCTTGCCCTCAACTTCTCCGTCTTTTACTATGAGATCCTCAACTCGCCTGATCGTGCTTGCAGGTTACTGCTTCTGCTGCTCTACAGTTTTATTCATTTCTTTATTTATTAATTTATGTATTTGGTCTGAAGTGTAGGAGCCTACAACATAATGTCCAGGTTCCATCTTTCTTTCGTTGTATCTCCCCTTACTATTCTTCTCCATTTTGAAATACATACTGTAACTGTTCATTTTAAAGAGTATTCTCCCCCTTTATTGTAAAACATTGACTTTAAATGGACATCAGTAGGCCTCTTTTGAAGTGGATCATTTTTAAAAAATCTTTATCTAAATAAAATATATTTTTATAGATTTTTATGATACAGGCATTGAACCATGTAGCGGCTTAAAAAATAAGTGGTGAATTTTTTAAGTGTGACTACATTTTGTGATACAGTTAAGGCTCAGTTGAAAATTTCAGAGTGATTTCAACAGAAGTGTGTTTGCACAGGTTGGCAAAGGCTGCATTTGATGACGCCATCACAGAACTGGATACATTGAGTGAAGACAGCTACAAGGACTCCACACTTATCATGCAGTTGTTACGTGACAACCTCACACTATGGACTTCAGATATGCAGGGAGAGGGTAAGATATCATGGCACCTCTATTCATGCACTAGTGCAGGATATTGTACTGTGTCTGCAATCTATCTGTTGTGCAGAATCTCTTTTCCAGGATTAGATCTTTGTACCCTGATAAACTAACTGACTCATTTCTTGTTAACCTCCTAAAACCAATGGATTTATAACGTGCCTTAACACTGTGAGCAGCTTGATTGTTGTTCTGTTCTTCCAGTGGCAGTGCTAGGCACCCTGATTGCAAGCATATAACTGACCTTCCAACCTAAATGCATTCTGCATGGCTGCTAAACATTTTGCTATCAAAGTGAGCACATGTGTACATGCTGTATTTATCTATGCAGCAGCATCTTGCCTGCCAAAAAGAAAAAGTAGTAGAGTTCTACCAGTTATAGCACTGGTTTCATTCTCCTACCTTCACCCAAACATCAACAGGGATTGTCCTTGGAAACAAATGTATATTGTCCTTTGAGGAGATCGAAACATTGATTTTTATCCCTCTCACTCGCCCTCCTCATTCAGTCTGGCTGGTTCCTCAGGTGAGGAAGGTTCCATAAGGTTCCAAGTTTAAAATGTTAGTTGAGTCAACAAAATACAGACCTGCCAACTTTAAGAAATTTTATTACATTTACTTACAGTTTAGTGATTTGCAAGCTAGCTTACAGGTCATGAGGCATTTAAGTTGGCAAAGTAATGTTTAGTTATGAAGTTTAGTATAGTATTAATTTGTACTGTTGCAGCCAAACCTGAATCTATAATAGGAGGAGTGCACATGTGTGTGCACATCTGCAGAAATAGTATTACCTTGAAAATTACTGTGAGATGTCATGTGGAGGTTTGAGGGAGTCAGATCAAAAGAATACTGATGAGAAAGGAACTGGAGGGCCTACTAAAAAGAAGCAAGTCCAATCCCCTCAAAGGCAAAATACCAAAAGCAAAGGCCATACCTTTGCGCCCTGAAAATGCTGTGCTGCAATTACAGTCAGGTCCATAAATATTGGGACATTGACACATTTCTCATCTTTTTGCCTCTATACATCTCCACAATGGATATGAAAAGAAATGAACAAGATGTGCTTTAACTGCAGACTTTCAGCTTTAATTTGAGGGTATTTACGTCCAAATCAGCTGAAGGAATTACAACAGTTTGTATATGTGTCTCCCACTTTTCAAGGGACCAAAAGTAATGGGACAATTGGCTGCTCAGCTGTCCCATGGCCAGGTGTGTGTTATTCCCTCATCCCATTTACAAGGAGCAGATAAAAGGTCTAGAGTTCATTTCAAGTGTGCTATTTGAATTTGGAATCTGTTGCTGTCAGCTCTGTCTGAGATCCAAAGAGCTGTTACTATCAGTGAAACAAGTCATCATTAGGCTGAAAAATCAAAACAAACCCATCAGAGAGATAGCAAAAACATTAGGTGTGGCCAAATCAACTGTTTGGAACATTATTAAAAAGAAAAGGCACACCGGTGAGCTCAGCAACACCAAAAGACCTGGAAGACCACAGAAAACAACTGTGGTGGACGACCAAAGAATTCTTTCCCTGGTGAAGAAAAACCCCCTCACAACAGTTGGCCAGATCAAGAACACTCTCCAGGAGGTAGGTGTATGTGTGTCAAAGTCAAGAATCAAGAGAAGACTTCACCAGAGTGAATACAGAGGGTTCACCATAAGATGTAAACCATTGGTGAGCCTCAAAAACAAGAAGGCCAGATTAGAGTTTGCCAAAGAATATCTAAAAAATCCTTTACAGTTCTGGAACAACATCCTATGGACAGATGAGACAAAGATCACCTTGTACCAGAGTGATGGGAAGAGAAGAGTATGGAGAAGGAAAGGAACTGCTCATGATCCAAAACATGCCACCTCATCAGTGAAGCATAGTGGTGGTTGTGTCATGGCGTGGGCATGTATGGCTGCCAGTGGAACTGGTTCCCTTGTATTTATTAATGATGTGACTGCTGACAAAAGCAACAGGATGAATTCTAAAGTGTTTCGGGCAATATTATCAGTTCATATTCAGCCAAATGCTTCAGAACTCATTAGAGGGCGCTTCACAGTGCAGATGGACAATGACCTGAAACATACTGCGAAAACAACCAAAGAGTTTTTTAAGGCAAAGAAGTGGAATATTATGAAATCGCCAAGTCAATCACCTGACCTGAATCTGATTGAGCATGCATTTCACTTGCTGAAGACAAAACTGAAAATGCCCCAAGAACAAGCAGGAACTGAAGACAGTAGTAGTAGAGGCCTGGCAGAGCATCACCAGGATGAAACCCAGCATCTGGTGATGTATACGCGTTCCAGGCTTCAGGCAGTAATCGACTGCAAAGGATTTGCAACCAAATATTAAAAAGTGAAAGTTTGATTTATGATTGTTAATTTGTCCCATTACTTTTGGTCCCTTAAAAAGTGGGAGCACATATACAAACTGTTGTAATTCCTACACCGTTCACCTGATTTGGATGTTAAAGCTGAAAGTCTGCAGTTAAAGCACATCTTATTCGTTTTATTTCAAATCCATTGTGGTGGTGTATAGAGGCAAAAAAGTGAGAATTGTGTTGATGTCTCAATATTTATGGACCTGACTGTATGTATTTGATATCAGCCTTAAAAGTACTTCAGGTAATAATGTACCTCTTCTCAACAATATATATGATTGATTTGGTTTCTCAATGGCCAGTTTTATCTTTTGAAAGCATAGTTACGTGATTATGGTACATAAATAATATTTCAGGGTTGGCAGGTCTTGTGTATTATTGCCCTTTAAATAAGTACAGCCAGAACTGACCACACCCCTGTGCTCACATGCTTACTTTGTAACCTAACTGTGTAGCTTTGTAATGTGGATACCAGTATTATTAGTTCAGGTGGTTAAGACTCTCAAATAAGTAGAAGCAATTTTATCTTTCATCACTGGGCTGTGTAGTTCTAGATTCTTGCATTACTTTGTGTTTACTTTGAAGTTGTGGGAATGTGACAGCTCTTGAAATGCTGCAGCAGCCACAGTGGATCTGCTCCTGTCTCATAAAGGCAAAATCGATTTCTCTGATCTTAAATGCAAGTTTGACAGAGCTGGTGGAATATTTAGTCATTAAAGTAGGGTTAGTGAAAAGATGAGCCATGCCGCACTGACATCAGGTCAAAGAACTGAATCATGCTGCTCACAGTGCGCATGCCAAGGTACAGAGTTGGGCCCTCTACACATTAGATGATTTGCCTGATTCTGAGCCTGTTTTGCATGCCCCAACCATGGGTGGCGTGAGCCACAGCTTGGTTGCAACAGATTATTTTTTCCAAATAATCCTCAAGTGTGTGGTGTCAATAAGATTATTTTACTGCTCACAAATTAAATGGAGCCTCCCAAATCTCAAATCGTAAATATGAAACATGTTTGATACCTACGATTCCAGGTCAGGCTGCCTCTCATGGAATACTTGTAGTTGCCAATGAGAGCAAGTGTACTGGGAAGCATCAGCTGGATGTTGCGTACTTTTACAGATACAACCTTGGCAAAGACAAACAAAACTGTGCTCTGAGCTAAATAGGACATTAATAAAGAAGACCAGCCCATCAGTTGATGGCAAAATATGAGTGCCTGTTTAATGTTTCATGCAAAACATTTGATCATGCAAGTGTCTGCGAGAATCAACACTGTGAAACAACAAACAGCATGTGTGTTCTCTAGTGGTCTGGACAAATTGTCTAGTACGTGCATTCCAAGGATTATATTGTTTTAAAAAAACAGTTGAAACAGTCCTTATGTCCGTGGTCTCTCACCTTTTGAAAAAAGATTTGATAAGATTTGATAATCGTCTAGAGTGTAGACATCCTTGGTCTGTCACAGATTGTCTGTCTTGCTGGTGTCTACCTGCCAAAGCTTAAGTTGGCCCTCTACACCTAAAAGTCATAACCATTCCATCTAACAACAATCACCTGCTCTGCTATCAGCATCTGCCTCAGGGCTGAATAATTTGAGGACAAAATTTTAATGTTTTTAGACAGCGGAGCTGCATTAGATAGATTAAATTGTGCTCAATTTTTTCTGTTGTCTGTTTTCAGACTCTTAGACTAGTCAGCAAGTCTAAGTTTAAACTTTGGTTTAAACGTTCTACAAAAGAGCATTGTTTGGAACATTTAAAGCTGGTGCAGTGTGATATGCTTAAATGTTAAATTGCAGTGTTCAAACAGCCCTGTCTACCAGCTGTTGTTATTTGCACGAGACAACAGCCAGGCTACCTGAGGTTGACGCCATTTATGTAGACACAAAGACTAAACTCTGTTGATCTTTGATAAACTGTAAACAGTCCACTCCCTATTTTCTTAAACCTTAAAAATTTAGAAGCAGTGTATCTTCTTTTTGACAAGCATATATACAGGCATCAGTATACAGTTACCATATCCAACAGACAGCAGCCAATTTTTCTTATGTTGTTTCAGCATAAAGCTACAGCTGAGTAAATATGCCAAAGATGCAAGATAAAGTCATGGCTCTTTTGATATAAAGATTTAAAATCTTGATTTCGATACATAAAAATTACAAAATTTTCAGTCCCATTTGACTCATTGTTTCTCTTCCTCCATTCATTCCAGCAGTTTGTGTTTGCTGTGTTGCAGAGCATGACTCCTTTTTCTCAGTGACTCGTCATCTCTCTTGTCTTTTTCTCATTCCCTCTGCTGTAGAATCCTAAAGGAAACAAACCTGACTGTACATTTCCCATGTTAACTGTACTTTGTAAGTGTTGCTCAGCCAGGCCTTGCTGTGTGTGTGCGTGGCTACATTCCTTTTACTCACTGCACTAATTCATGGTTTCATAATTCAGTCCACTCACCTGTTGCTTTGTCACTCACTCATTTAGATGAGTCATGTCTGAGAACTGTTGGCTGTATTCTTTGTTTTCCTTCTTCAGTCAGAGAAAACAGAGTTTCTTGAGCTTGGATAGTTATGTTGAACTTCACTTATGTTTGTAAAGAGTGTGACTGTTTACCAAGTCATCTGTTAAACTTGTATGTACATCAGTAAGCAGAGGTTCAACTCATGTTAGTGGCATGCTAGACTGCTTGCACACTGCAGGCTCCAGTTAGGACAGCGAATAGAAAATGTTGTCTTCTCCTGAAAATGTCTGCATGTGTGAAGGTTTGTGTACAAGCTCAACCAATTGATCAAGTTTAAACACTCTTCACTCTACTTTTTAGCTTTTTGTTCTCTGTTAATGTTATACTATGCAGGATTTGTTGGTTGCTGTTTAGACAAACCATCCAGAATAGACCCCTTTCCCTGGCTCATCTAGCGAGAGAGAAAGAGAGTGAGCAAAGGGACAGCGAGTTCAAACGTGCATGAACAGAGGGAGCAACGTTGGAAAATTAGTTCTTTAGCTACATCCACACTACTGCATTTTTTATTCCATGCTTTGGAAACTGCCAAACCCATTTCAGTTTGAAAACATTGGCGGAAATGGTTAATTTTGGAAGCACTGAAACAAACCTCCACATTCTCTTCCTGATTGGGTCTTTCATCAGAGTTTTCCTTCCCTGTGCGCCTCTCAGGACCTGACTGGCTGATGTTTTACATTCAGGAACAGTTTCACCTTGTCATCCATACAAAGAAGTGTCTGATTTTACTTTTCACCATATCTGTTCTTTCCCTGTTTTCTTTTCTGCAACTAAGCAACCAGCTGTCTGCTTACTGGTTACACTGTCATTTGCAGTTGAATGCTATGAATTGTCATGTGATACACCTCTGGAGATTATTTCTGTACCTGAAATGTTTGTTTGGACTGAGAATTTTCCGTTTCTAATTGAAAACTTAGTGTGGATGTAGCCTCAAGCACACCACCTTCACACTCACTTCACCGTCGCCACTCTACTCTGCCTGCCTGTGCGTGCGTGCGTATACGTGTGGAGGGCTCAGCCCCAAGCTTGGTCAAACTGACCACCCTTCATATGACCATGACAGACAGCTGAGTAGAGAGACAGATGCAGTGATGTTAACTAGTCTGAGTTTTCAGAGTCCAGACCTTCTGTGCTGTTGCTGTTTCAGGACTGTACATTTACTGCCCAAAGGTTAACACCCAGAAATGTCCTGAGCACACCAAAATTAAAAAAAAAAAGAAACAACACAGACAGAGGGCAGGATTTTTAGAAGAGAACAAAAAATAAAATTATATACTAAAAGGTTATAATTGATGACTGAGAAGAATTACTTTTGTATAAGTCTATATATATTATTTTTTTGTTCTTGTGTTTTTGCAAAAAAGTCCTGCATAATACGTACATGTAAACCCCTAATTGTTAAACTGTCGGTTTTAAATGATTGACATACATTTCACTCAACCCCAAACCAGTGCTCGAAGTGAGTGGGTACTAGTGCTGGGCGATTCTTGCTAAAATGTGAATCTCGATTTTTCTCCACAAAGATTGAGATCTACGATTCTCACACGATTTTTTTTCCACATTTTTTTTATTTTCTTTAAACTGTATTGAAAATTTTTTGAACATTAATAAAATTAAAA
>JAPZDY010000024.1:3398121-3429843 GCA_029783645.1 Ctenochaetus hawaiiensis
TCTTATCAGGAATGAGATCGCACGAGCGTCTGAATCTAGATCGAGGGTCTATTTTCGATTAATCGCCCAGCACTAGTGGGTACTTTGCAGTACCGGCTTTCATCTGGCACAGTTTTCAATCAGAAGGCTTTGATTTTTGTCAGATCATCAGTTCTATCTTACTACATGACTAGTAGAAGGAGAGCAAATCTTGTGTCTTGCTTCCTGTTTACAGCAAGGTGGTGATAATGGGTCAGACTTTATGAGTGACAATGCATTTTGCAGGTGCCACAGTGCAAGCAGCTCTTCTCTGTCACTCTTCCCACAGTATGCATTGCACAGTGGAGCAGACAAACCTTTTGCTTGCTAGCTAAGTTTGATGTGAGTTTACTGTGAATTTTACTAGTAGTTTACTAGTTCATCAGAGAAAGACGTTGTGAGGAGCAGGATAGTGAGAAAACTCATTTTGAGGTTGACATATAGGTTTGTGAAAGTAGCTGCTTGCTTGACTGGATCAAACACCTTTACAAGACATTAAATGCAGCCCAACAGCACATGCTTTTTATGGCTGTGAAAGATGAAGTATTCACACAGCACCTGAAAAGAGAGGTAACAGTGAACATCTCTTGATGAGGTGCTTAATGCACTCCTCAGTGACATATTTCTCAAAATGAATTGTCTCCTACTGGCACTCGTCACCCAACTCATAACAGGATACACTGCTGACACACTCTTCTCAAGTGTCAGTCAGATGAACACTGGCATCAGTGTTGAAAAGATAACATACAGACTCCTTGTCCCTGTTGGATTGAACCGTTGGACTATAATGAAATAATCTTAGTGTTTAACACCAAGCCCCATCATCTCCTGCTGGAATGCCTATTTAAGGTTTCATTATATTAAGGTTTATTGGATATAGTTTGGTTTATGTACAGTTGAATTTTAGGCCATTGTTACTGTGTTTGCCACCAGTTTGCGTGTGTGCATGTGTGGTTTCTGTGGCCAATGTGCCACTTATGCTCAAGTGTTATTTTTAACATTACTGAGCAAGTGAGCCTGTGTGACTTCCTTCATGTGCTTGATTGATGATGATGGCTGTGTATGTGCGGGTGTGTCTGCTGTGCCAGACTGTGCGATGCTGTTCATGTTCGTATTAGTGCCTGAGAATTACTTCTGGTGTACTGCAGGGCTTAAATGATAACTGTAGTGAAGTGAAGTTGTATTTTGGTTCAGAGTCAGTAGATCAATTTAGCATCACATACCACATACTTGGGCCAATGTGTAAATAAAGGAGTACCTGCACTCTGTGTCCCACTTCGAGCACTGCCCCAAACACTTGTGAAAATTCAGCATGCAATTTGACTGATGTTTCCAGATAATATACCCTAGGCGATTTTACAGATTTCCACTAGTCAAAGTGAAATGTAAAAAAAAAAAGAGAGCAAATCAGTTTTACAGGTTTTTTTTTTTCTAGGGTTGCAGTGTATGAACATATATGTATATATATAAGTTGTTATTCCTGCTGCAAGGAATCAGCAGTTTCACAGTAGTGGTTAAAAGTTATTATGTTCCTTTACTTCACTGCATCCCAAAGACAAATATTTTACTCCATACTCCATTTACTTCCATTTCATGTGACAGCTAAAGTTAATATTTATTTAGCACATCAGATAATAGATTATAATGCATTTTCCAGTGTACAAAATCTTATTCAGTCATTTTGCAGTATAATTAATTGATTAAAATCTTATTTTCTAACAAAAGACGAGTTGTCTAGTATTGTGAAGAATACTGCAATAAATTTCAAAGCAGATCAGCTAGTGTGGAGTAATTTTCAAAGTCTAGTTTCACTTTTCATATCTCTTTTGTTAAAATCAACCTTGTGCTTTCTTTTTTCCAGATCCATAGAATTTCTCTGCAGCATATATTAAAACAAGTTCTTAGTAAAAATCTAAAATGACCTTGCAACATGAGGGATATTGCTAATTTAACGGCCCAAAAGTACATACAATAATAAAAATTAGTTCCACTTTTGCTAGTTTTAACAAGGCAAGGCTCTTTACACATCATTAAATCTGTAATAAGAACTTTACAATGTTTGTATACAGTATATAATAATGTAAAACCTGTATTAAGTTCTTTTACTTAAAATCGTAACATAATTTTGATGCAAAGTCATTCATTTTAGTACAGAGTATAGTTTCAATTAAACGTAGCATGTTTACTTGTGAAGGAGTATTTTTGTTCAATAAAGAGATAAAACAAAGGAAAAAACAAATGAAGGCCTGAATTTGATCTGGCCCTTTACGGGTTATTTATTGCATTTTGATATAAATTCATCCATTTCATCATGTATGAAAATAGAAAATAATGGCCCCAGATTGCTAGAAATGTGTTTATGAACTGGATTTTAAATCAGACTGTTTGAGGTTGTTGGCCTTCCCCTAAAATGTTCTGCCTGCCTGCTGCTCACCCACTGCTAAGGATGGTTGCCATGTTTTTGAATAAGACGGTTTTCAAAAAAACTATCACTGACTGAATATTTTCTTTTGAGCAGGTGAAGAACAGAGCAAAGAGGCACTGCAAGACGTTGAGGATGAGGCCCAGTGAGACTATGCCACCAACAGCCAACAACATGAGACCCTCCCCTCACCTCCTCACACTCCTCCACCTTCCATTTCCTCTTCCCTTCCTGCGAGTCACCTTCCTCTTTATTCCTCTCTTCCCCTTTCTCCTCATTTTCCTTTTTTTCACCTCTGCAGCTCCATGACCCAGCAGGGCCACAGAGTTAACAAGTTTATTTTTCTCTTCTTTTTTATTTTTATATTAGCCCTTACACCATTGAAGTAAATACCACTTAATTGAGACAGGAAATACAATGTTGGAAAGACAAAGATAAAGAAAGAGTCCCTGGATTGTTTTTGTTTATTTGATCCTGGTACAAGCAGTTCTGAAATGTTATCTTTGTTTTCATTATTGTATTTTTGTTTGTTTTTGCTTTTTCTTCAATATTTTTATCAGTTGCTGGATGTATTGAGAATTTTTTTTTCTTAATGTAATTACAGAAATTAACTTTTATTACTGATGATGTCGACTATTAGTTATGGGAGCTATTTTATCTCTGTTTTTAGTGAAATGTCATACAAATCATTTTACCTTGTTTTGGGCAATTTGGAAAACTACAAGTGCCCTTTTTGTTAGTTTAGAATTTTAAGAGGAAGTTGGCAAAATTTGCGATATCCATGTGGGGCAAAGAAGTGCTTAACTTTTACACCATAGTGATTCTGTTGTCATGTTTTGTAGTTGTCTTTGGACTGTACTTTGTGCTGAAATACTGTAACTGTGCACACATGCTGAACCTCTGAAGGTTTACTTATCGCTAGCTGGTGGTTTTAATTAAAAAAAAAAAAAAAAAAAACTCGGGAGATTTCTCACTTGTGTAAAATACAAGTGTCCGTTTGGCCCCGCCTCTCATCAGAGAGCCCTAAAGTCAGGATTGTCAGTTCTTGCATGAGTTAACAAAAATTCTTTTCTGCTGCTTCGACCCCTCCTTAATTAAAGCTTGTCTAGTAGGGTTCAGAGGTTTTCTTTCTTTGCTGTTTCCTTTGTTTTTTCTTCTTGTTTTGCTTCATTATGTGTAACTTGGAGCTGATTTGTACTACTGGATATCTGACTGAAGCCACAGACAGGGATTCTGTATTGTTCTTACTGAAACACAGCATGGAATTAACATTAAACAATCTAAATTAAACATTACAAACTAACTTGTTGCATTTATATTTTATTTTCCTATAAATGACAATGACCCCCTCTCAGTGTAAAGTGCCCAAATGTATTCAGTGGAAATGTTAAAATAAGAGAATGAATGGAATAAACCAATAACAAAGAATTTAGTTTTACCTACTGCAGGTTGCTAAAGCTAGCATTTCAAGTCAGCCTTGTTAAAAGTTGCTTACATTTATATCATTGTATGCTCTAAAATCCCTGAACTAAGTGAACCTCAGCACAGGCTGCCACACATAGAGCAGACGATGCTGCTGGAATCTGAGATGGTAACTGTGATAGTAATCATAAATTTATATGTGCTATTTATAGTGTTTGGGAGACAAATGCAATCTTAATGCCTGTGGTTCTGCTGTGGAAATGTAGCTGCTACTACTGTGTACGCTGCTGATGGAGATGATGTCTGGAACAGTAATTGGCAAGACTTAGAAATGTATTGACACGACTGTGAAAAGCTTCACAGTTTTGTTGTCATATTTTATCATAGATAAGAAACTAATACCATCTCAGATTCCATTACACAACTCTGTTTGCATCTGTACATCCACCTATACCTCTTAGGCTTTTCGAACACTGACTCATACATGTTCTTTCTGGGAGGACCCTGAAGCCTTAACCTTTAGCCTCTATGGTTTCATGTGCTTGTAACCTCCAGCAGTTGCAACTTATGCCACTGTTACATCACCCATAATAACAGCCTGAGCTCAGTGGCTCGCCTAAATTTAGACTCTCAGGTGAAAGTGGAGGAGCCAGTCAGACAGAGAGCGTGCAGCATGTACTAACAGCCGGTCAGGGTGACTGACTTTCTGCACTGTGAACTGCTGCAGCTGCATTACAGTTGCTTACATCTCCTGAGAAGCAACACTGATCAACCCTCTGATCAGGATCGATTCAGGATGACCCTTTACTTTTTCATCCATCTCTGTCATGTTAGATTTTCTCCTTGAGAGAATGAAAAATACTGTTTTTGGTGCATCACTGACCTGATAATCAGCAAAAAACTCAGGCCAAAGTTTTATAAATTTTAAGATCTATTAAAATTTAAGAGGCAGATAGCTTTGAAACTTACTGCACACATCCATGCTCACTAGATAGCATGTGCTTTCCATTTCTCACCTTTTCTCCAGTGACTTGCATCATCATTCTGCTACAGTGGTGATTTTCTATTATATCATTATGGTATGGTATGGTTTCCAGATTATATTTTTCATTATGTAAGGTTGTGGTGATCCTCTGACCTCTTAGGTACCAGCAAAGCTCTAGAGAATTTGCTTTATTCCTTTTTATCTAAATAAGAAGTCTAATTCCCATCATTTTTGATTATTTACTTAATCTTTTTTTTTTACTAAGGCTACACTTACATCTGCCTTGCTCTCACTCACTCAGCTTATTGTAAGAAAGGTGGAGGTCTTTGACACTATTCAATAAATTAGATTCTGATGTAGTTAATGTAATCATGCTGTCTTGAAAAGAATGAAAGTAGTGAAATTTTACATGCAAGCAGAAGGCACAATGACCTGAGGAGACTGAGTTCATTAAAAGTCATATAGAAAACTAGATCTGAATACTTGTGTCATTCAGCTGTGAGACTAAAGACTCTTGAGGAGATGGATCTGCATCAGCTTCTCTAGTGCCCTCTGCAGGCCAAATCTGACACAATACAGTCATCCCACAAATCACTCCGTAATGGTGTTTTTATGGCACAAGATGGAGAGGGTCAACCTGGAGATCATACATCAGCCTGCTGAGAACTGTGTGTAGTTGGTTGTCTGTGCTTACCCATCACATCCAAATGTGGACAGGATGTCTTCAGGAGAAGAGGTAAATAAATAAGAACCATCCATTTGGTAGTCTATTTTAGGAGCTAATCAATCTTAAAGCTGTTCCCTTCATAAGTGAGAGTGAAGTCATCATATTCTTCAGTTTTTAAATGTAACCAATGACATGTCATTGCCAGTTTAACTACGACAGCTTGACATAATTATTGCCAGGCTATGGGGCCAGTGTTGAGATGACAAGGAGCACATTGCTGACTGTTCCCATCAGGTGCCAGGCACACAACACACATAAGCCTAGTGTAGATAGCACTGTCATTACAGTTTGTCCACAGAACCAGAAACTGACCAATACATAGACACTAAAATATCACATTTGTGGTGATGTAATATAATACAGGCCTTATGGCTAGATTTCTACACACAGTCCCTTCTATACAATAGTGTTACATGATTACATAACAATTCAGCACCCAGTTGATTTTGCATCCCTGGCTGCTTTATTATCAAACAAATGTGCAGGTAGACAATTACCAAAAACAACAATCCAGGGCCTTTTGGCCCACAGTCATCCAATTAGCAAAAAAACTGCTAATCTAATCTTGAACTGGGGCTATGATTTATCTCAGATATTGAGACATTACAGTTATTAAATTGTCCTAAAATTGAATTTGTTAGTCTTTAATGAAGTCTGTTTTTTGTTTTAGAATTGCTGGTTCTTGATTTGTCCCAAAAATGAAGGTGGCTGACATATATCAATGTCTTTAGTAATATTATCTTCTCATGAAAAATTCTCACTTTCAATGTATACATTGAAATACTTTGCATAGCATCATGATTTTCACAGCGGGCCTCAAGCTCTTCCTGCATTTCACACATTAGTAAAACACAAGATTAAACTTTGCTGCTACACTCCCACCCTGTGCCCATACTACTCATATAAGAGGTTTCTCACAACTACACATATGAGATATGTGAAGATGTTGCTGCACTGTGGAAAATATACTGAGTAGCTCAACTGTTTGAGAAAATAAAACACATGAAAACAAATCCATCCACTTACAGATTCAGTTGTTACAACTAAACATGAGCTGTTGCAGAGTTTGTGGAAATCTGGTTAGCAAGATACAATGTTAGCAAAAAATGAGCAGTTCAAATAGGTAAATAAAAGCTAATGAATAAATAGTAGATTAGCTAAGCTAATTAGCTTTTGAAGATAAATATGATTAGATTCTTGTCTCAGGTCATTAAATAGTGAAGCTTTGAGAGAATCAACAATCAACTCTTTTTCTTCAGAGGTGACATATTGACTTTTACAATTACTTCCAGTTTAACAGCAGTTCAAATGAACAGGGGGATGTCAGGGGATTTGACATATTACATCAGACGTAAAGATTTTTAACCAGAGTACCTGATACAGCTGCGTTACAATACAAAGCTCTTTCTGAGTCCTTAGTGCTTAATTTCAAATAACTATTTTTTACACAGTGTGTAAAACCTAAAAGGTAAAAGTACTGTGTAAAACACAGGTAAAACAGAATTTATCCACAGCAAAAAGCAGGATGTTGTATGTTACTAATTCTTTTTACATGATATTGAACAGTATAAAGTCAATATATATTATATGACTTACCACATCAACCTTCTTGATTTATGTTAATATGGACTTTTTCTGAATTTGATGGCAGCAGCACTTTCACAACAAGTTTGGACAGGAGCAAGGAAAGACTGGAAGGCTGTGGAATGCTCCAAAAAACACCTGGAATATTCCACAGGTAAACAGGGTTATTGATGACACCAGATACTGTCATGATTGGAAATGAAAGGATCATCTTTCACAAGCTCAGTTATTCACAAGCAAACACAAGTTAACACATGACTGTATAAAATATATATTACTGCATGGACTGCGTTGGATTGTATTCTGTTTTTATATGCAGTGAGCACAGCATCTCATCATTTTTGAGTGTTTGGTTGTTAAAGGAGCTTTTGCTTAGTGAGATAATGCTGCAGGTCTTATCCTCAGTTAGTGATGCAAAACTAAAAAGCTGTTCCGCTAACAGACCCTCATAAGCTTTTGGGGAATTTGCTAACACTCAGGTTATCATGGCATCTCACTGTAACTCCTACACTAAGCAGTCGGTTGTAACATGAAACCTCAAGAGGGCAGCAAATTCCAGCTAACTGAAATACATCACTTAGTCTTCAATAATTTCCATATGACAGTAGAAGGTTTTTGGAAGTGCTGTGAGGGAATTTAACAAGGTGTAACAGCTTAACTTTCCATTCTTTACACCTGAAGACTCTGTTCTCCAGAGGCCTGGTGGACGCAGCGGCCTCCTCTTGAACATCTGCAGCCTCATTGGCGTCCT
Organism: Ctenochaetus hawaiiensis; assembly: GCA_029783645.1. Taxonomy (NCBI): domain Eukaryota; kingdom Metazoa; phylum Chordata; class Actinopteri; order Acanthuriformes; family Acanthuridae; genus Ctenochaetus; species Ctenochaetus hawaiiensis. Next base: position 3,406,031 of record JAPZDY010000024.1, read on the forward strand.
CTAGCTTCCTTCTTCCTGTGGAAATTGGAAACTGCCACAGTGTTCAGAGCAAGATTACTACTCACAGAAAGTACGACCCAGGGAACAAACGTCAATGAAATATTATGAACTTCCTCTTCTGCTGCAGAGACAGCAGATATAAATAGTCAGTGTTATTTTCAGGCAACACTTGTGAGCTTTACTCAGCCCTGGTCTGATCTGGTCTGGGCCGAGGCTCCACGTCGGATCTGGTTACGGGACTGTACCACAAATATACAGCAGGATGAACCTATGAACTATAGCTCACTCTGTTCGGCACACACCCCTCATACATAAATTTAAGTGTGTGTTGCAGAGTGTCCATGCTTGATGAGCACACAGTCATGCAGTTATGCAGTTATGCACCTACAGTATACCTCTGTCCATCACATTATGTAGCCATGCAGTCATTAAGTTCTGGTTATTTTAACCACATTACCATTACTTTTAGTCAGATAATTCTACCATTTATCCATTACTTTTGGCTATCTGTTTTCAACCACTCACTTTTAGCTAACTATTTTAGGGATGAAGGCTACCTATTATTTTCAGCTATCAATTAAGCTATTTTATTTCACTTTTCTTAATTAGCTTTCACACTTTAAGGTGCCCCAGGTAAATTACAACAGACTTACAAACCAGATTCACATTCTCTGTAGACCTAATAATATCATACTCTGTCATACTCTCTAACCAAAAATCTTTCCTTCTCTCTCTATATATATATGTATACACACTCAAACAAGATTAGAAAAAAAAGACGTGCAGGAGGACATAAACGACATTATATAATTTGATTTTAGTCAGCTCCAGTAGTTAAATCTATCCAGATTGGCTATAATTATCATAATAATTATACGTAATTATTATAAAGTTAACATGACTTATACTGTTGTGAGATTATTGTTGTTAACGCAGCTGTTGGCAATCTGAGTCACATAATTCTGTATGGGCCTGTGTGTGTGTGTCTGCGTATGTGTGTGTGTTGACTCTTCCATGGTGGTTTCCTAAGTCCCTGGCTGGAACCACCTCAGTTGTCTCATCATGACTCACCTTCAGTCCGTTAAAACAGAGGAAACACACGGTGACACACAAAACAGGCACATAAACTCTATACACGCTAAGTAAATAAGCAACGATTCCTTTGTACTGCAGCTCTATGAGGATAAAAAGTTACATTTGACCCACCACCAACTCCTGTGACCCCAGAGAAATGTCTCAAAGACAATAGAAGGCAAAAGGAAGGAAGGGTAATCTCCACAGATTTTTAATAACAGATGTGATGATGTGGATTGGAAAGGTGGAAAACAAGTGCATTTACAACCCTTCTGTGACATGAATTCAGAGGAACTGTAGGGAAAACATTTTCATTTCAGACAATAGCTTGGGCAAGCTTCAGATTTCTCATCAACATTGTGTTTGGCATCAGGTAGGTGGTATTCATCTCTATATCGAGAGAGTATCAAACAAACTGCTGAATACATTAACTTCATGGTCCGCGACTGTAAATGTCAATTTACAGTTAAAGTATATGTTTGTACTTACAGACTCTAAAAATGAACTTCTGTAGGATCCTGTGAATAAATTTCCCCAGTGTGATTTCAGAAGAGATGATGAGTGTTTGTGGCCACTGTGTTGTTTCATTTCTCTGTTATTCCACATTAAGCAACAATAATGTGCTTATCTTGGTGGTCATGTCAATCATTTCCAAATTATTGTAGTCTTTGGGTTTTCCCAAAGAACAGAGCTGGGCACAGTCATGTCTACTGCAAGGCTGTGGTGTGTGTGAGTGTGTGTGTGCTTGTGTGTCAAGGCCACAGGTTTCCTGTTGATGCCAGGCTGTCAGAAATGCCTCCAGCTGGGTCAAAGTTCAAAGGATGTGTGTCACTGTCATTTCCCTTCTTTTACCATGAGCCTGTGATGCCCGTTCACACACTTATTATTCCTCTAGATGCATGTGGTCAAATCCTGTTCAAATCATAACAGGTTCAAGCAAAAGGTTCATCATCAGGACTTTGCAGCTGCAGCAAACTGTTATAGCAACCACATCTGGCAACATGAGACTCTGGATTTTGGGGGGAGGGGGGCAGAGGTTGTAGGGACACCTTAAGATTGAGTTTCTTTTATGGAGTTTACTGTGACACAGTGAACCACATGGACAGCCAGTCAGATGTTTTTATACAGAGTGTTAAGACAATTAACTCAAGTATTGTCACTGACCAAAAAATAAAAAATCCTTTAGCAAAATGGTACTTTCATGGTCAAAACAGTAAAAACAGTAGAGAGATCGTCAACTTTACAGTCTGCTGTACAACCTGTTTGTTGAGTAAACAGGGCAAACTTAGTCATTTTGGAGCGTCCGTGGTGCTCGATTTAAATTTTCTACCCCTTCACAAAGGACTCACCTTGACTTATGCAATCTAGTGTTGCATTTGTAATTTGTTCTAATGAAAAAATTGGTCTATAATTTTTAAGTATTTTTTATGATTATTTTTTATATATTCCTTCTTCATTTGCAAATAATGTTAATTATGTCAATTATCTAGAAATTCTAGTATTAGCCATGTCTTTGTGTTATAGGCAACATTTTTATTAAAGGCTCAAAACAAACACATTGCATAATATGCACAAGTAAGTGGACGCTGGCAGAGAGTAACAGGAATCCAAGGAGATATGTGGTGTCATCAGGGGGGTCAGGAAGGTCACACAAATGATGGATGTTTATCCACCAGAGTAAGCTGTTTATATTTTCTGTCTCAAAGACAGAAACGTATGGCTCCACTGTCACATTTTAACCTCTGACCCTTGTGACCACTCCTCTAATAATATGGTGTGTGTGTGTGTTGTAATTAATGTATGGGTGTATGTGTGTGTGTGGGTGCGTGTTTGTTGAGTGTCAAGGCCTGTAAGTTAGTCTAGCCCTTGGGGACAGGAAGAACACTGCTACGAGGGCACCAGTCCCTTATTTGTTTTTAGAAAGTGTGTGCATACGCGCGCCTCTTGCTTGTACATCCTAAGGGAAGCTCAAGTGTTCCGTCATGCACACACACACAAACACACACATACGTCATACACACTTAATCTACTGGGTGGGTACTGGGAATGTCTGAGGCAGGATGCTGGGTCTAGGAGGAAACCCTGTTTGGATCCTATGTGAGTGTATAAGAGTAAGTTTGTGTATGCATGTGTGTGTGTGTGTTACGTTAGAAACTTGGACACAGCCCAATCAATTATCTAATGAGAGCTAAAAGGAAACAACAAGATTGAATAGACTTGTTATTCCTAACAGTGGTACCTCTTCCTCAGGGGGTCTTCTGTTTTGCCAAGTGTGTGGAAAAACTGTGGATTAACTCAACTGATTTAATTTGAAATAAAAATTGAATTACAATTTGAAAATACAATTAGACATCTACATATTGAGTCAAATATAACACCTGAACACTATGTGTTCCAATTCAGATGTATAAAAACTTGTTAACAAGCACATGGAGAATTCTAAACAGATAAACTGTTTAATTAGTAAAGAATAACAGTCCAAATAGCTTGCTATGAAAAATGAACATTTAGTTTGTATACAATAGATAACTAGCTTAGCTTGAACATAGGGATAAACAGCTGAAATAGTAAGCTTAATGTAATAACATTAAATAAACAGCTTAAATAGGTGTCTTGTTTAAAAATAATGGACAAAATGTCAACTCTCCTCCAAGCAGTGCAAATACAAACTTGACTCAATCAACTTTAACACTGACAGCTGAATGAAATGTATAACATGTCATCGAAATATCCACTTCTTTGGATTTAATATTAAATAGAATGAATAAAATCCAGTTTGAAAGCAGTTGAAATACACATTTTGGAAGGTGTTGGGTGGGGCTGATGAGGATACTTGACTTCATCTGACGACTGAGAAAAAGTTTGGGAACCAGCAGACTTCTAGACTGCTTCTTTAATCAGTATTCTGAGAACAGACAAAGGAAATCAAGTCACCAGTGACGACTTCACATACAGCCTGATTCCATCAGTATAAAAATAGTTTCTGCCACACTGTGATATTTTTATTTAAGACACAAATATATTGACCACTCTTTACGAGTACACACTCTTTAATCTTCCCATGCATACACACACTCCAATAGGACAAAAGACACATATCCTCTGCATGTGACATCCATCTCAGGACAGGCTGAGCTCCATATCCTCCCCATGATCCGTCAAGCAGAGAGGCAACATCCTCTGGCTGCAGTGAGGGGAAGCTGGCCTCACTGTGACTCTCTGCTCCGCCACAGGTAACACCCCAACTCCAAATCTCTGCGCCAATGTTTGAAATCTCTAAACACAGCTTTCCGCTTTTTGATCTACGTGTCAGGAAGTAGAGTCTCTCTGTCAGGTAAGAGCTCTCATTCTGAAGATAAGGCATTTCTCTTCATGTGTATGTAGGGAAGAGTTTTACAGGCTACTCGCATGCGTTTTTGGTGAGAGGAAGGGTCTCTGACAGTTACCTTTTTGCTTTTCAGGCATTTCTTGTGATAGTCCTCTTGCTGCATTCTTTTTCCACCTGACCCACGGATTTGCCAACAGACCTGAGGGGAGAGGTGCAAAATTTTTCCTCCGACACTCCTGTCTTAGTGCAAGGAGAACAGACGGCACCAAACTAAAAGGACTCATTTCAAGAAAAGTGTCAGGGGGAAAAAGGCAATGATGATGGAACTGAGGATCCAGCTGATCCCGACAGGGGAAATCATCCTTCCTCCAGGGAAGAATGGAGAAAACTACTGCCACAACTGCAAGGTCAGTTCACACACTGTGGCCAGGTCTGAGGTCAGATCTGGAGTCAGATTTTTCCACTCATCTTTCATACCGAAGGGTTTTATGCAGCTCAGTGGTGAAGAAACTGATGCTAACGAAGCTGAGGTTATAGTTTCTGACAGCAAAATTCATATATTTCTAAAACTGTAACTTGTTTCAGAGTAGACTGTCTTATGCACTGATAAATCAGACCAGCTGTGGGGAATAAATAAGCTAACGCACCACAGCTGGCCTCAGAGCAGTGCTCTCACAATTAGAAGAAATATAGCTAAAAATATATTTACATATTTAAATATAAATAAAACTCATTAAACATGTGAAAATGAGCTGTGTCTGTGGACCTAAACTTAAGCAGAATGAGATCATCTAAAAACACTTTATTGACATTAGTCAGATGTGGTCTGTGCAGAGTCCAACTCCATGCATGTGAATAGATTCGTTACACATATCAGTATTGTGTAATTTGACAGGAAACTTGCTGGCATATGTTAAATACAGCCGATAATAACTCTCTTTATATAGTTTAACGTTTAAGGTATTTCACAATACAGTTGTCTTTCCTGTTTTGCCACAATGCATTTCAGGCTCCGAATAGAAAGTGGATAGGTGGCAAATATATGTTCTATCAGTAAGTGAGCAAAAACAGACAACCTCATGCTGTAACAACATATTTGCTGCACTGCTACATTTGCATAATAATACGCTGTAAAAGAGAGATTTAATATCCCACAGCAGGGGTTATACAGATGATTTTTCAGAATCAACATTTATGTTATAGAGGATGCAGAGATACAGATTTCTTCACCAACTGTAACCTCAACAAACTAAAATGAAATGCAAGCCACACAAGCTGTTTCATTTAGAGCTACTATAATAAATATGTGAAAAATCACACTATTATCAAACAACACATGTGAAAGAGAGGGTTCATGCAATCCTCAGCTCAGCAGAATGTTTGAGCATCTTAAGATTTGTTGTTCTGGTTGCAAGGCTCATAGTTTTCTTGTTTTGCTTCAGTCCCACTGCTCTCTGCAGCATCTTTTCCAGCAGCTGTTTTTTAATAAGATAAAGCTCTGAAAGCCCACTGTACACGCTCAGCACAGAGCCGCAGGCTGCAAAGCCAGTGAATAGCTTCTGATTACAGCAGAGCATTTCGTAACTACACAGAATAATTTTTGAATGTCAAATTAGAATTGAAATAGCTTATTCAAACTAAATTCATAAGACAAACCAACGTTTGAACTTACACCAACATGTTTAGAACAACCTAAAATGACAGAAATCACCATTGGAATGAAGTCATTTTTTTTTTCTTTATCTCTTCTGCTAACATGGAGGGAAGAGATTTATGATCTATATTGCAGTCAGACACCAGGGGGCAATTAAGGATGTTTTGACTTCACTTTTGAGGAGCGTGTTCTCAACATGTATGAAGTCATTTGTTGCTCAGTGTCTGTTTGATCTCCAAATTGGAGACTTTTTGCCAATAAGGTCGCCATTTCAATGCCAGAGGTAATAATATGTGCTGTGTTTACAGCTTGTTCCTGCTGTGAACTAAAAAAAGCAGTAATTGCAGGTTCGACTTTGTCACATATGTGCCTGACTTTGCAACCTACAAGGTGATTCCTATATCATTAGCAGTGTTTGAAAGCTGGGGTTTGTTTGCAGGGAGAATGCTGAGAGAGAGTACATAGTCTAGCCAACAAAATTAGAAAATCTTCAAATTTTCCCTCAATTTTACACACACTGATCAGTTCAGTCCCAGTGAAGGGTCCTCGTCAGACTGTGTAAGCAGTGAAAAAAAATATTCTAATGATGTCTACAGGGTTACTTAGCTTGTAGAAAATAGATGTCCATACTGGGGCAAACATTATTATTTACCAGACAGGTAATGTTCCATTATGGGAAATGGAGGATGCAATGATTTTAGAGCCTGGCCCTCACCAGAAATAAAAGTGAGGATATATCAGTTTTGATTGCCACATTTTGACCTTTTTTTTAAAAACTCTCTGTTGTGAGTCTCCTGACTTTCTAGCAGTTTTTCTAGTTCAAAGTTAGGATTTAGCTCATTTTTAAGAAAGGAGATCTTGTTGCTCTTTTAGGATCCCTGGTTGACAAAGCCTGCAGATTCTGCAGTTTTGCTCTGGTAATGTTTCCATTCAAGAACTACGGCTCTCAAACATTTGACATGTGTTACATATTTGATGCTGTCTTGTCTGTGGGAGGGGAGGAACAAAGACAGCTGATGTCCAAAATCTCTCTATATATAGCATCTAAGGAATGAAGGGAGTGGGCTTTTTAAAATCAATCTTTCTTTGGTATAAGGCACCATTTGGTACAGAACAGAAGGGCTGACACAGGATTGTGATGTATAGTAGGAGGGACGTGGTGGGGTTAACGCAGCCTGCTGTGTGCTGGTCAGTGATGATTAGGGGGGTGTGGAATGTACTGTAGCCTGGACGGGAGGAAACGACAAAGACATTCCAGTACGCAGCTTCATTTTCTCCGTTCCTGCATTCCTCTAAGGTCAAATCACCCTGCATCTTTGGAAGTGTGTAAAAGGTGTGTGTGTCAGGAATACAAATCTTTTGACAAGCTATGACCAAAACCCTGTATCAGCCACTTATAACTTTTTAACATTTACTACGTTTTAAGAGACAATGACTGATACAGTCGTTTAAGGTTATGGTCAGTTCAGTTTCCAAATACATGACTGATGCTTTTTTCTCAGTGCAGTTTATAATAATTAATTGTCAGGTGAAGGTCTGTTCAGTTAAACAAAGAGACTATTTTGAAGTCAGTTGGCCCTGTAACAAAAGATAAAGCGTGTATCCTTAAGTTTCAGCAGTGTTTCCTGGTTTTGGCTCCAAAGAAGCAGAGTGGGGAGTGCTAAGGGTCTGGGGCGGAGGTGAGGGGGGTCGGTGTCAAGATCCACCTTTCCGTCTGGTACAGTCCGTCTGCCAAACATTGCCTTGTCAACAGGATACAACCTGTGTGTGTGTGTGTGTGTGTGTGTGTGTGTATTTGTCAGGGAATGCCATCGGCTGCGGTGGTTTGTTTGATGCTGAATCGATCACTCCCCCCTCTGGCAGTGCAGCCATACTGCAGTCCAGTGTTGGTATTGACAGCCAGCTGACAGACTGACTGAGGTCACCTTCACATAGGCAGTGTACAAGCTGCATAACTCTGCAATAATAAACGAGAAAATAGACAGGGCTGTTGTGGAGTAATAACTTTTCTTTCTTGTCATGCCATTTCCAGCACACTAAACTCTCAGTCTTTGTAATGTGAAGAACCCAAAACACCTGCACACTGTCAGTGCTACTGAGAACACTAAGGTCATGACCCTTAGTATATTTAGCTCAAGGTTTAACAAAGGGTTTGTATTTTACAATGAAAAATATACATATTCGGGGAATTAATATGCTAATTAAGTCATATTTAAACTCATTTGGACTCATTTATTAACTTCTTTTAAGCCAACAAAGATTATCACGTTTAGGAATAAAATATATTGCATAACATATGAACGATTGACTGAATAAACAAACTGTGGAATTTTCAAATATTAAAAAAAGGCAATTATGGAGAGTGTAATTAATGACCCCACTTTTTAATGTAAGCAGTGGTGTTACCTTTGAGGTGAAGCTGGGGGTTGAGTGGTGCCTTTAATAACCGTCGTCATTTTGCCCCTCTTTTGTCATTGTGAAATCCAGGGATGATGAAAGTGAAACTGTTTCGTGGGAGTTGAGTCACGCCTCAAAATCCCCCTGATGATGTCCTGGCTCTATCACTACTTTGGAGATTTTTTTTTAAGATTACAGAAGTACAAAACAGTTGATGGTAACACTTTTCAACCCACACACACCACCGTCTAACCCTCACAACTTTCAGCCTGTACAGGCTTAGTCTTGATGGGGGAGGGTGGGGTGAGGAGCAGAGTGCTGTCTGCGGTGATGGTGTGATGGTGCAGTGGCAGCCTCATTGACGGTAGAGGGTATGAGAACTCTTTGAAACTGCTATCACTAGCAATGAGAGCCGCTTGATGCTTCCCTGGCACTTGAAAATGCCCCTCTGCTGCAGTATTGCAACTAAATTGCTAAAGCTACATCCTGCTAAAAGAAAGATTAACTCGAAGCGCAGCGCCAAATCCTGTTTTAAATATCCGGTTATTTAAATGAATGATTACATTCATGCATACTGCATATAACAGCCTACAAGTCAAAAGTGCAGCCAAATTTAAATGTTGAAAGTTTATTTTTAAAAAGAGGTAACATTTTTTTCTCTCTGGTTTTAACTAGTGTACTCAGGGCCCTAACTTGTCCTCAGTCTGGTTTGGCAGTTTGCGGATTAGTATCAAAAAATAAATCTCTATATTTTCGAGTACATCTTGGTTTGATATGTAGGGAACAGATTATTATCCCCTTCTCATGAAATGTGTCTGTATATTATTCCACATAAGCCCAGCAAGACGGGGCTTTGACAAGGAACCTGCTGCGCTGCGATTTATCTAACCACGGGCCATTATTTGTAGAGGACTACTCAAAGTATGTGAAGGACTGGAAGATCTGAAGACAGTTGCATTTTTTATTTCCACGAGACAAGAAGGTAACAGAGCTGCCCGCTTATTTGCCGTGAGATATTTGTAGAGAAAACAATGACGACATGGTGCGCGGCTTGGCTAAAATAAACCATATCACTCATGCAGGAGCTGTGGGATGGGTTCACGGTGGACTTCCTGGTAATAGAAGGCTGTGCTACCCTTCAGTGAAAGAAAAGGAAAGGGGAAATTGCCACACCGCTCCCATAGGGGGTTTAGGGGAACTGAGTGTCAACAAAACCGCGAATTGTCAGTTTTTTTTTTAAAGTAAATACAATCACCTGTCATATCAGAAGTGAGAGTTTAATGTGACTAAGTGTGTGAACCCATAGAGGAGGTGAAGTCCTGTGCCGGGGCAGCAGTCTGAGAGAGAAGCCACAGTCGGAGCAGAGCCCACTGTCTGGACTGAGACTGGGAGCGGTGGGAGGGTCACGACAAACCCGGCAGGGCTCGCGCACTGTAACGTTACTGTACGTTACCTAAGTTACTGGCAGACAGTGACTGGGTGACTAGGCTGACACACTCAAAGCAGACGGACTGAGACAAATATCAAATATTTCTCTATCTGGACGACAACAACTGAGTGAAAGAAGCAGCAAAACGCCGATACAACCACGCCGTATTTGACCTCAGATTTTTGAAGGTAGGCTCATTTTTTAACTTACAAACCCTTTACGTTAGCTGCTACCCTACGGCACATTATTTAACTTTGGTAACGGTAAACTTTGGTTTAAGGTGGCGTTGATACTTGTAAAAGCAGAGGTGTTGTATTAAATAGTTGTTACAGCTGTGACATTTGGAAAGTTTCTGCAGAGTAATTTGTGACATTGCAGCATGCTTGAGTGAGTAGGCGGAAAGCCTTGGTGCGTGCCATATGGGGAAAAACGCTGTGCCAAATGCCATTCAAAAATGTCGCAATTTAATGCTGTGCAGTCCGTTGGCACCTCACTTACACGGTAAAACACACGTCAGGACTTCTATCAAATCAGTGACAGCCACTGTTGAGTTCTGCTTGTCAGTTTTCTTGTACTTTACAGTTTTAAAACATCCACCCTCGAAACGTCTTCTGTTACTCCATAGTTTCTCTCGAACGTCACCAAAAGGTTGAGTTGTGCTGCCATAGAGATAGCTAACGTTAACTGTAAAAACGTCGGTACTGTATGTATTAAGTGTGTGCTAAGAATGCTAAGACTTCTATTTATGTGTTTAGGCTGTCGTTGGCTAGAAACCAAGAAGCCAAGAAAAAATATCAAATTTGCATGTTTTTAAATGAAGTTTGGTTGAACTTTGTTTTACGTGTCAGTTACCGGTACTTTCAGTGAAGTGGCTAACGTTAACTGACTGACATTCCTTGAAGGCAGTGTTGTGAACTGTTAGCCACGTACAGATTTGGCGTGTAGCCTACAACTTCAAATCCTTCAGGTTGTGGTTGTCTTTTTATAGAAGCCAGCCAGACAGATTAAGATAGTCAACGAACTAGCTAACCCCTCAGCCTATCACACCTGTGAGTTCAAAGCTGCTGTAAACACGAATCCCCGTCAAGAAGTGGTGGAGCATGTGTTGTTTCGAAGTGCAACATGAGCCATAATCAGTACTGTGGGAGATGAATGGTTGGTAACCATTTCCATTATACAGACATCATCATGGACGTGTGGTGTGTTTTCCCTAAAATACCAAATTCCCTGTCAACATTTGAAAGGCTGATAGAGCTGTCTATGCTATGTATTTAGCTGTGTTTTCAGCTGTCTGGCTCTGGCTGAGAAAGTGTTTCTGAAATGAATGCCTTGCCAAGTCGCTTGTCCACCTGTTCATGTGTGCGTGTGTATGTGTGGTTTTGACTTTGTATAAAACACAGGAAGCACCTGGCATACAATGCAACCTGTTCATATGATAACAAACAAGACAAGCTATCTAATGCTTGAATCCACTCTCGTGGGTTCCTCTGAATGAATCTATTGACATGAAAATACAATATGTATTTACAGATATGCAGATTTGGGTTGGTAATTGAAATTACTTTCTATTTATGGCTTTTCACGTGACCTCATCTGCAGCTTTTCTGACTGAAGTAAAGGCCTCTTTTAGCTTAATATTCTACCATTCAACATCCAGAAAGGGATATTACCCATCCAGCAGAGAAGAGGGGTTGAAATAGTCTTGTACCTGTACAGTACTAGTAAGATGAAAATCAAAACAAGAAGATACAGTATGTAGAAATGAGCTGGCACTGGCGACATATTCCTCAGAGTCAAGCTGCTTAGAGCAGCTAACCTGTTACCTCAAGGTCACCTGCAGGGCAGGACCTCCCAGCATTCACTGGCTGCCTGCAGCTGCCACTAAGTTGACTATCTCTCTGCTGTAAGTTTGATGTAAGCTTCTTTAAATGACAGCTTGTTATTGGTTTTGAAGTGGGACTGCAAAGTATAAAAGACAGCCGTGCTGTAGCACTGGCCTGCACAGAATCTGAAATTTCCTTTATAATGTATAGGTTGAAATGAAATACATTAATGGCTATTTGGGGGAAACACAGTATTTAGCATACACAGTCTGCTCTATTATCCAACTTGGCACATACCACGCATCAATGTGCTGTCGTCAATACATTTTTCCAAAGCAGTTCTCCCTGTTGTATACTCCCTGGTGAGATTTATTTAGCTGCAGTTTCCATTGGACTGATGTGGCGCAGATGCTGTAAAGGATATTTTTCCCTTAGTACTCTGCTTCAAGCCTTTTTTTAATCTTAATGGGCTGGGTTTCTGGTGATATTTCTGGTTCATGGCTGTGACAGAGTTGTGGTGTGTGGTGTTGGGTGGTGTGGGGCTAAAATGAGCTTTTACCCCAAATCTCTATTCTCTATTCTACATGGTTAGATGTTTTCCCCTTGCCACAGTATTCTTATGTAAGCAAAGACACATGGCTTGTGAAATGGCTTTGTATGTATTAATAATGACTAAGATAATGTTAAAATCATCAAGCACGAAGGCTGATGGCCATCTTTTGCCCACTGTTAAATTTATTTGAGGAGCTTCTAAGGTTTACAGATTGAGGAAACAGTTATTGACCCTGGCTTTTTGTTTGACTATTTATTGGACCATATACTGGTCTCATTTTACCACAGTTATTAGTAGTTGTTTGAAATATAGCGTAAGTGTTCATTTCCTGGTTTTTGTGGCTGCATTACCATAAATTTATGTAATTTCCTGAACTAACCAGACTGCAACTGTTTTAATATTTGCATAAGTTTAAGAAGCCGTTGCATGCACATTACTCTTTATTACTTGTCAAATAAGTCATTGTTTTAATATTTTGCTTTAATAGTCATCCCTGCAATCTTGTTGCGATATAAATTTGAAACTGGGTTGTGCATAGTGAAATTGCATGCTAGGGGATCCCAGAAATGCTCTCATGTGCCGACTTTGAGAACCACTGCAGATATATGAACTGTTGTTGACAGGGTGAGGGTTTTCTTGGTCATGTAATATCTGATTCATGTTGTGCAGATTCTGGGTGGAACCCATAGGATACACCTGACTGCCTGCCTGTTAGCCAGACCTTTACCATCACCTCTACAAGAGGAAACGCTCTCACGCATGTGTATGCATTCATAAACTTGTGTCCTTGAACTGTACCATGGGAAATGCTCAGTGGGGAATTTATGTCCAGTTTTACATCCTTTTAATGTGAAACTGTCATAACGCACTTGTGGACAATAACCGCATGGCCTCTAGAGACATAGCTGTCTTATTGACTGAAGTTTACACCACAAACAAATGAAAGAAATGGGCAAAACACCCAAGCAGAGACCAGGATTGTGTTGATTGTGGTGTGTCTGGCTTGGAAACCGGTACAGTTGCAGGACTTGGAAGCCAGTTAGGGAACATCACCTTGTAACTGCACAAGTCAGTGCTTTTTGTTTGTGTTGCTGCTTGCAGTAAGGCAGGTTTTAAAATATGTGTTCTGATATCAGGAATTTTAACAGATTGTAATCATCCACTTGTTGTAAATACTAAAAGCTTTAGTTTAGCTTTACTTTTAGTTTGCAATGAAAAAAAAAACACTTCAGTTCTGTCTCTAGTGCCTGGCTGATGATTTTCTAAAAATATCATCTGGCAGAACAGAATGTTTCTCTAGTGGATGCTGCCAGTCTTCTTGGTTAGTTCTAGTCTTGAGTTATGTTGAGTTATGAAACAGAATGTGAAAATTATTTTGAGTTATACTGCAACAGTTCAACATTTAGGAAAATGCTTATTGGCACATTAGCTTACCATGATTTTTGAACAGCTTTAATGAACGAGATGATCCGTTTTTAAGTGCACTAACTGGTACTTGTAAGCAGATTTTTGTTATCGTTGGTCAGAGCCAGGCTAGCTGCCCCATCTGATTCCAGTGTTTATGCTAAGCTAAGCTAACTCAACCTGCGGCTGGTGGTAGCAGCATATTTAACATATAGATACAGGAATATTACTAGTAATATCATCCAACTGTCAGCAAGAAATTGAAAAAAGAAGCACATTTTATATTCCTGGAAGATTCAATGTTCACCCTTTTAATAAAAGAAGTGTGAGAGAAAGAAGGAATAGGAAAAAAGCCTGAAGTCACAAAGGCCAACTAGCTGCCAAGTTGCACAACTCCATGTATAAGTTCGGTCAAGGGTTATACAGCTGTTCCATGTCATACACATTAGGCCAGACATGCCTAGTTTAAAACCTGGCATGTGTGACTACAGAATGAACCCTAGCATTAAGATATGCCTAGGGCTTTGGACTTGTTATACTGATAACATTATAACAGCTATCACTCTAGACTAAGTCAGGAATAGGAACGATAAGGTCAGTGCAACAGCCTTTTACAGGCTCAAATTGGATTCATGGCCTCTGTACTTATTCTAACAACATTTGCCAACAGGGGTGATTTAAACATCAGATCCTTTGTCTAAGGCTGATTATATTTAAATGTTTTTAAATTCACAGTTGATATCTTTTTCTAGAGTTTGTGTGTTGGTTTTGAGACAGTTAAATTCAAAGCTGATGTGAACAACCTTAGTTGTTTACGTCAGCTTTTCATTCATTTTTTAAACTTGTTACACAAAATTCTTTCCCAGTGTTGGTCATGGCCAAGCTCTCTCAAAGGTGGATGACACATACAGGCTAATATGTTGTATTTAGCAAAAGATCAGTTTCTACCATGTGGATTACATGGAACACTCATATACTACTTTACCATTCCCTGTGAGAGAAACCTAAAGAATGAGTCTAAGATAAATCAAAGATCATGTTGAGTGATAAATAAATGGAGTGAATAAAAAGAGCCTTAGCTGGTAATGTTGGTGGTATGTGTGAGACATTCCACAAATGATGACTACTGCTGATTAAGACTATGAGTATATGGGAAGTTGAGTCAGACAACTTGAAAGGAATGTTTTTGAGACACTGGATGTGACTGACTATTGATCTCCGCTGTCCCAGATAGACAGCAGGTTACACAGATAAACAGGTATACAATGAGAGGTATTAGGGCGCAGTTGACTAATAAGCGCATGAATGTCATAAGCAGAGCTGTGGTGAACATTTACATCAACTCTTCTCACTTCCCCTTTTGTTTTTAAGCATGTTTCTACCTAAAGCCAAGATCATTGGTTAGATATTATGTGGATAATGAATAGTAACATTCAGCATAATGAAAATTTGTGTTTACAAATAGCACTGGCCAACTTCGAATATTGGCTACTGCTTAGTTTTATAAGACATTAGTGTTTGGACACTGTGTAAACCGATATCCAGAAATCTTTCTCCAGTCCAGCCAGTACTTTTAAGGTATATGCCAGGGCTACTGACTCACTTTTTTCACCAGTAACACGAGTGCTCAACATACCCATACTCATTTTCCTGATAAATGCCTTTTCTAATAAATAGACAGTTTATAGAAATAAAAATGACCTGTTTTATTATAATGAAAATCCCATTAAGTGAAGGAGTGCTTTAAGAGAAAATCAGCTTTCATGACTTTTGAAGGGGGGGTGTTTATAAAAACCATCAATTGATAAACTTTAGTGTTTAAAATAGACTTTCCCACTTCTTACTGCATAGTACACAAATTTTGGGTCAGGGTCAGACAGACCTGTGGAGAGTGTGTATAAGGTAACTGCTATTATTGATGCGTTACCTGTGGCACTTGTGGGCCATTTGTACCAGAGGATATGTGATTGGTTATAGCCCCAAATGATAGTAATGATAATAATAATAATAATGAAATAATATATAGATTGAACATATGGAGGTTCTGCAAAACATTAATTTAATAACATTTCAACAGAGAGAGAGAGAGAAAGAGAGAGAGAAATGGGATTTTTTATGTCACTGGTGTATAATTTATTTAAAGTACAAACTGAAAAAATATAATGCCCTATAAAAAAAGGTTTTCTTGGGATTAATCAGGATTAATGTAAGACATCTCAAGAAGGGAGAATTGCTCTATTGATTGTTGCAGCACCACTAGTAACTTTCTGTGTCTCACCTGGCCGAGAATTAAGAGTATGTTGGCAATATTGCTAAAACACTATATCAAGTAAAAAGAGGGTCTAGTAGAAACAAAGTGGTAAGTGTGTGCATCTGGTGGGGATTCAGACTGTGTTACCTGTGTGTTAAATACTGACAGTCTTGGACAGTATGTGTGTCCCTGGTTAGCTTTATTCCACTGCTGTGGGGAGCTGCTTTAGCTCTACCATGCAATTCTTTCCCACAATCCAAAGCTAGTCCAGCAGTGGAGTGAGCCCCGCCCTGCTGGGAATAAACGTTATGAGTGACTGAATCCTTCTTCTCCTCAGTATTACAGCCTTGACTGCTGTGGGACTGGAAACCAGCCTGGAAATGAGTCAAAATCCACGACAGCTTTGCTGCCATTTTTGTACATGCAGTGTGTGTGTGTGTGTGGTGGGGCTGGGAAGTCCTCAGTGACTTGAGTATAGATGCTGCTGTGTTATTTTTCAGTTTGCTGTCAGTGCCACTACGGTTTATTTTAGTTCAAGTCTCCTAAACTTATTAAAATGTATAGATGTATATATTAATCCTTTTCATTTTTCAATTCTTTACTGTTTTATCCCTCATTCCAGTCTGACAGGATGAAGTCAGTGTAAGTTGAGGACAAACCTGCTCCCTTGACTTACCATAGTGCTCACTAGCTCACTTCTTAATCCTCTTCAATACTACACTCTTGCACACACCCTCATTTAGATTAACCAGATAATGCAAGATATCTGGTAATCCCATTTCAGCTGCTTGTGCACACCTTCAGGCCAGGAGAAGAGAAAATCTGAGTGTGTGAGAGTCTGTGTAGTACGGTAGGTAGTGTTTGCCTGAATTCCTGGGTCTGTTTTGGGGACGTTCTGTTGAATTTTGTTGAGGTTCAAATGATCCTGTTGTAACATTCTGGGTATTTTACTAGGTCAATAAAACAACCATTGAGGTTTCCACAAACCTACTGGACATTACTTGATCCCTCAACCTCATGCACAATAATAGACTATGATGTTTATATGAATGCCTATTAATATGAGTCATTGTATTCCAAATCTGTCTCCCACACATAGAGAAGGTTGGTGGCCTAAGGAATAAACCAGCGCCTCCCTTACCCCTGTAGTGTGCAAAGTAAACTTAATACATCTCAAAATAATCGACACCAGTAACTGAACCTTTTACCTGTTTAAAGTTTGACCACATGTGCAAAATATTAGGACCACCTTCACTTACAGAACTCTCATGCACTTCATAAAGGCTTTGTGTTTCCTGTTACGTAACAGGTATGTTTTGTTCTCTCACTGTGTGAGTGTGCATGATCATCCATTCTCCGTGACCATCTATTACTGTAATCATGACAAACTGACCTGAGCCCTCTGGATCTTGTAGTATATCATAACTGTAATTATGTCAGCTCCTCTCCTGTGTACCTGTAATTTGCTAACTGGTTTCCAATACTGCCAGTGCTGGGACCCACCCACCCACTTTGTTTGCTGCGACTCTGAAGGCAAATCTCAGTATTTGTTGAACAAGGTGTGTTAGTGTTTGTGTTTGTTTTTGCTGCATTGATGCAAAACTTTGGGGCATTCACTGGAACATTTTAAGGACACACCTACTTGAGCAGAATCCAACAGGTGGAGATATTCACCAAATAGATTCTTCTCCTGTACCTCTACACATCCCCTTTGCACATTACCTAACTATATCTCCTGTTCATGTTTAATGTGGTCAATGAAATAAAGAAAATTAAATCGTTTTAGGAGTTACTGTAGAGTTGGACTGATAAATGGCATAAAATGAGCTGACTAATTGTTGCTTATCAAGAAATATCCTGCTGGAGCAGTATTCGACTTAATGTTTAAAGAGCAATTTGATATGTGAACTTGATGGGCTAGGTCTGTTTTGAATATCACAGTGTATATTGGGAGTTTTGTAACTGTATTTTCTTTGTGCATTGATGGGGGACTGTTAAACGATATTACAGAGCATTTGAATCTTAACAGGCAAATTTTTTAAGATGTCATCATATTTCATCAGTCTTTATATAATTTAGTTTTAGAGCACATCAAAAACCTCACTGATCACTGATAACAGTGCAACAAGGAACCTCATCTATTTAGGACTCTCTCTACATTTATTCAAAGGTCAACAATGACAGATTTTGTTGACAGATTTATCGTATGTGTGTGTGTGTGTGTGTGTATTTTTTTTATTTAAAAAAATGTACTCATAATCAAATAATCCACAGGAAGGATTTTTTTTGGTAGGACACTTATTGCAAGATAAATCCTTCTGCAGAGTCTCAAAATAGGCAGTTTAACTCAGTAAAAAGAAACATTAAGTGAGTGTTTTCCACAGCCTTGACTATGGTGACAAAATAGCAGACACCCTTGGTTAAGACTACTAAAGCTTTCTATTTACTCAGTCCATTTGTTAACCTTTAACCAAACCTTTTAATGGAGCTTTGACATGACAGCACTGTACAAGCAGGTGTGGCCTTGGATCTGGGGGGTGCGTGGGGGTGGGAGTGGAGACTGACATGAAGGGAGAGTATGCACTGGTGGAGTGGGAGTTGAAATGTGGGAAATGGCAGGAAAAGAGGTGGTATAAAAACTTAAGTATTGTGATGTTGAGAGAGGAAAAAACAAATGTGTTACAAAAAGCAAAGCTAGATACTTGCAGAAAGAAGGGCAAAAAAAAAAAACAGTGGTCAGAGCCTGAAAGCATGTAAACAGTTCTTAGATGAGATTGAGATTGCTGGTACAAACTACACTTTAAAAAAGCTGTCTCATGAAACCTGAACAATAACTGTTCATTCATTTAGTTATTCAGTTATTCATTCAGTCATTCCTTTACTTTACCTGCTCATCTCTATTAAAATATGCTGTCATTTACTGAATGTAAAGCAGGATAACACCCTGGTATGGTGAGCAGTACATGACTAAGCTGACACAGGCATTGAAGAGTGGAGAGGACTGACAGTCCAGGTTGCTTTCTGAATTTCCTATCAGATTACTCTTTTACTCACTTGAAGTCCCTTTTTCTATGAGGGCTCCAGCGAACAGTTATTTTTTTATTATGGAATAATCTTTTATTTTCATGATAAATCAATTTAACAGTTTAGTCTACAACATACCAAAAAATTGGAAAATCCCTCTCACAACAAAGAGTTTATTTCACTTCTCAGTGGGTAGTTCCTCTCACAGAGTTTCTGGAACTGTTTGGCTTGAAAACTCCTTACATTAACCTCTTTAGGAGCTGCCATTGTTGTTTTCAAACAAACAGTCATGCAGGCATCACACTAAGGGTTAGGGTTAATTAGGAATCAGTTCCCACCTGTAGCTGCCAGTATCAGCATCCTGTTCCTCATTGGATGCTAATGAAACACTGTGTTTCAGCCACACGTGCATAAGCCTGGCAAAATAACCAGATAGATTCTCATACCAGTTGATCTTGTCTGATCTTGCGATCTCACAAATCCAGCTGCCTTGCCAGGTAAACCATGAGGCTCACATTCTTGGTCCTAAGTGAAGTGTCACAACAAACTCACAAACTGCCATAAAATTTGATTCGCATGTTCATGTCTTTACAGGATAAACAGGATAAAGTGAGCGCTCCATAGCAATCACTTTGCTGATCTGCTATCTTTTCATCTAGTGTCATCAACTAGTCAAGATTTCCTTTTTTTTTTGAAATTTTTGCCTAGGACTAAATATCTGCAAAACTAAAGACATTCTTATCAATCTCAGCTGTATTTTGTTTATTGTTCATTAGCAAATGTTTACATGTGCCACTTTTAATGTACATACATAACATGCTATGCTGTACCTGCTTGGTATCAGCATGTTACAGCTGTCACTGTAAGCACTCTAGCATACTGATATTACAATTTTGCTCAAACCCCACCGTGCTTTATTTTAGCCTCATAAAGCTAGCTAGCTGCTAAAGGCTTTGGCTGGCTTGCATACACTGAAACATTTTACATGATCTGCAAAATCACTTCTTGAAGACATGCTTTTTTAGAGAAATTGCATTGAAGAGCCGAACTCAGTGTGGGAACATTTTGATAACATGGTACGTGGTCAACATGTTAAACCCCAAGGCCTCTAGGATTTCCCAGTTGTTTCCTAATTAATGTATTTTTATCCTTAACACAGCTGTGAGTTGCATACCTCCTTGACAGTCAGAAATAATCAAAGCTCACTATCTTACATACCACAGCAGCCCTGCCCAGTCTAAATACGAAAAGTGGCCAGATGGTTTTTGTGTGTGTGAGTGTGTGTTTGTATCCGTATGTGTTTGTGTGTGTATGTGAGGGAATGTTCTATTATTTTAAAGGAGAGTTGGAACAACTTTTCTTTTAAATCTGTTCACAGTGGGATTGAATTGTCGCCAAAATCTCCCTGAAGTAAACTTCACAGAGGAATTTCTTGTCCACCTAAATTTAAATAGTATTTCTGTCTTCTGCCTTGAATAACTTGTATGTGTCGTGTAAAACCAAAAGAGAGAAATTTTAGTTCATTCTTTTTGTGTTTTTGTCTGTTTCTGCATATACTGTCTGTCACAATGGTCATAGCTTTGTAAAACATTGGTTTTGGAATCAGCTGCAAAATTTCAAGGTGCTATGTTTTGCATTTTAGCAATAATAAACAATGATGACTATTTAAACATTCAGTCAGTGTCATTTTGTAAATAGTCATAAACATCCCAGATGAGGACAGCATTGTCTACTGGCTTCTGCACAACTTTCCCACAACTTTGCGTACTGCTTAATAACATCTTTCAAGTGATTGTAACAATACCACAGGTGTGTAAAAGAAGCAGCCACCATGAAGCATACCCTTATTGTTTACATTCTGTAGCATCCACACATGCCCCACCTCATTCTGCCACTCAGCGATTGCCTCTCTGTCTCTATTCAGAGATTCAGTGAGAAGCTAAAAAGGTACTGAGAGCTGAACACAGAGAGAGTTGAAAAACACTGTCCTCTCTGGTCTACTGCATGGACATGAATGTGATGAGTATCGCGACACATGCTTGCTTCAAGAGTAGAAGGAGGGTTGTTGTATTAGTAGTCGGCAAAATGTTATTGTGCCAGCTTTGAGGCCAGTTTGACGTCAAATTGAGATAATGCATCATGGGCTTGACTTGGCGTAGCTTGCTGTGTTAAGACTGCAAGAGAAACGGAAGTTACCTGGCTTGGTTTGACTTGGATTGGCCAACAGTGCCAATGAAGTGCCAATATATGTTTGTCTCTCACTCTCAGGAGACACTAATCATGCCTGCCAGCAAGTAACATTTCCTCACTATGATGGAGACGACTGGAATGATGGTGTGCCTGTGTGTCTGTGTAGTTGTAAGGGTTATATAGCTGTCTGGTCACTGTTGGCTGATTGTAATCAAATAAACAACATTCTGATCAACAACTGTGTGTATGTGCTGCAAGGCCATTTTTTGAATATCAGCAGAGGCTGTGTGTGTGTTTCTGTCTCAGTGGACACTTGTAGATGAAAATGAGATGTAAAAGTGCTCTTCAAATTGGAGAAAGGATTTAGCTGAAGTTTGCATGTTGGGAAACAAGTGTAGTAAATAGATGATCTTCTTAGCATCATACAATTGAAATGTGCATGTCTGTTCCCTTAGAACAGTTGTGTGTATATTATCTGTCTCAGAAGCCCAACTCTGTGTAATAAATCCCAAAGATTCCAGAGATGTTGCAATGAACTATGCAGGACTGAATTGCATAGCTATCTCTTGAGTTTGGAGAGGGTCTGTCTTAAGCTACTTTCTACAGAGATTCATTTTAGGTTGAGCAATT
This sequence comes from Ctenochaetus hawaiiensis, assembly GCA_029783645.1. Classification (NCBI taxonomy): domain Eukaryota; kingdom Metazoa; phylum Chordata; class Actinopteri; order Acanthuriformes; family Acanthuridae; genus Ctenochaetus; species Ctenochaetus hawaiiensis. Next base: position 3,427,788 of record JAPZDY010000024.1, read on the forward strand.
CACACATAAATTCTCACCCAGCTGTTGGGTGTAACATAGGTAGATACTGACACTTCAGCAGCACTTTGAGCCTTTGAGAAAGCAGCTTTCCAAAATGCTGATGTACTGTTTCATGTTTTCTTAGTGTCTTAAGCACTTCTTCACCTTTCCAGCAAATAGCTCTCATGCCCATCTATCTTCTCCATACACTTCATCTAAAGACATTCCCCATGTCTTTAGACAGCTGAGTATTTTTAGGCCTCTACTGTATGTATAAATGTGTGTGGGTGGGTTCAGCTGTAGATGCCAGCTGAGGATATTGCTACAATTCTGTCCTGTTGTGTTAAGATGTAGAAAGAAGATGACAGCTGAGTGTTAGCTAGAAAGTAAAAACCGAGGAAAAGAGGTGGAAAACAGAAAAAAGCAGAGGCACACAGAAAAACAATGGCTCCAAAACAATGCAAAGAGAGAATTAAATCTATATGTAATGTTTTAAAAATTGTTCCTGTGTGTTCTGGACTTATTTTGTTTTGTCCAGCTGCTCAGCTGGTAATAATGTCTAATCAGCAAAAAGGAAGTACTTGGAGTAAACAGGAAATTCAATGTTTGGAAATATTACATCTTAGTTCAAGCTGTTGAATTGCTGTGTACTGGTTACATGTTGATGTGCCCAAACTATGTATTGTTAGTAGAATCTTTACAATCAATCTTTTTTTTGCTATAAAATAAGTAGAATTTTAAGTCACTGATTATTAGCAAAAACATTAGTCTTTAAAAATCCAGGCTAAGCAGTGGTGTAATAAGGCTGTGTCAGTTCTTGAGTCTGCTGTGTTAGTCTGCGTCCTGGGCTGGGCCACATGGTGCAGGCAGACCAGCATTGTTGTAACCTACAGCTAATGCCCTTCTCCATATAAGGCCTGCTGGGTGTAAATACAAGCTCAGAGGCCCTCTACCCATAGGAGAGGAGAAGACAGAAAAGAAATATGGAAGGAAAAGAAAGAAGAAGAAGGGACTGAATGAGAAATAAACAGAGATGGAGTATGGATAGTAGAAAAAGATAGACACAGAGAAGAGGACAAAACAGTAATAAAGAAGCAACAAGTGAAAAAAACACAAGCAGAGAAGGACGAGGGGGGTATTAGGATCAGCGTGCACCACTGTAGGTAGGGAAGGGTGGGAATCAAGGTTGAATGTTCCCAATGTTTTGAGTTCCTTCTCAGCAAGTCACCACCTGCCCTGTTGACTGGAAGAGCCTGCCAGCTGGGGGAGAGAAGTCTGTGTGTCTGTGTTTTCTTTACCTCCATGCCTGTGTCAGGGCCTGTCATGAACGTTAGAAAATTAAGACATTTTGCTCCTGGGGGTTGATTGATGATTTAGACTTGGGTTTAAAATTAATATTAGGACACAGATTAAATAATCTCTTTGCTAGATTTGAAAACATGTATTGCTTTTATGCCATCCAGTTGTAGTGTCAAAGAGGGCTTGGATATGCCACTTGGTTGCTGAGATAAATGAGCTGAGGTCATGAAGACTACACCAAATACCACCCTTATTGTAAATGGTAAAGGGACTGCCTTTATGTAGCACTTTTCTGATTATTCGATTACCCAAGGAGCTTTTTAAGGCAGCTCAGCATTCATCCATTCAAACTGACTTATTCACTAATGGCAAATGGCTTCTCCACACAGTGGCAATATCCAGGGAAACATACACAGATACACACATTGACAAAACAGTCATTGGGGACAGTTTGGGGTTTATGTAGACAGATAAAACATCATGTGCCATACTTATGTAAAAAATCTTTATTTAAGACATGATGATTTAACAGCCTGTGTAGTGAAAAACTATAAACGTTGTTATTAAAATTCTTGTCGTGTAACTGTGAGTGTAAAAGTCAGAATCAGAATCAGAATCAGAATCAGAATATTTATTGTCATTGTCACAAAGAACAACGAAATTACGTTTGGAGCATCCATACAAAAAGTGCAAATCCACATAAATAATAAATAAATACCCCGGTGTGTAAACATTTGACTCAGACTGACATCAGTACGGCAATAAAGTGCAGAGCAGG
>JAPZDY010000024.1:3429943-3441816 GCA_029783645.1 Ctenochaetus hawaiiensis
TTGTACGGCCTGATGGTGTTAAAAGCCGAACTATAGTCCACAAAGAGGAGCCGTGCATAGGTATTCTTATGCTCCAGATGCTCCAGCAGTGTGTGCAGCACCGTGGCGATGGCATCCTCCGTTGACCGGTTCTCTCTATATGCAAATTGGAATGGGTCCAGTGTTGGTGGTAAGGCAGCTCTGATGTGTTTAATGACCAGTTTCTCCAGGCATTTTGCGGGAATGGAGGTGAGTGCCACAGGTCTGTAGTCGTTAAGACATGTGACGTTTGCCTGTTTTGGGAGGGGAACAACAGTAGCTGCTTTGAAGCAGGCTGGGACCAGTGAGCAGGACAGCGAGGTGTTGAAAATGGAGGTGAAGACGTCTGCCAGCTCTGCCGCACAGTCTTTTATTATTTTATTATTCGCAGCTGAAGCTGAACCTTTCTCTCATATATTACATGGCACTCATTAATGTTTAGCATTAGCACTATAGAGCCAAAGATCTACCAGATACATGCATGGTTTTTCATGTATGTAACACCTGACAACTTGATCTCTTTATTCCTTTAGGAGCACATTCATTTCTCAGGACTTATATTATTCAAATGATAACTTAACAGCCATAATGCAGTGTATTTCATTGATTCAAAATATTTCTCTTTTTCATAGATGTAATATTAGGAAAAGCGTAAGTGTTACTCAAAACATAATGGCTCTGTTCCACTTGTAAGTCATGACAGTGTGACAATGAAACAGCATAAACAATACTAAGACCCTGTAACTAAAACAGCTAAAAGGAACTCAGCCACTGTTCATTGGTTTTTACACATTCTCAACTGCACTTTTCCAAATGTGACATGTCATAATGACCAATGTGAAAAATTCCATCACACAGAGTTTATGCATGACTGTGTGAACCACATCTGTGCCTCTGCATTTGTAGGCAAACTCACCTTGTTGTGTCAAACTTGTTGACCTCATCTGTGACACATTAACAACACCAGCTGTGAAAACCCCCAAGGCAAAATATGTTGTTAATCAGTGTAAAAAAATATGTGAAAGAGCCTAGACTCATCTATACAGAAATATCTTAAAGATTCATCTGCCTGCACAGTTCAGCCAGGGATTATGCCTTTTTGGAAAATGCTAGACACTTTAGGAAATGCCTGCATGACCAAAGTGCTGCCACAGTGGAAAGTGGGTGTGTATGTGTGTGAGGGACAGGGAGTGTCTCCATATTTGGTGTGTGTGTATGTGTGTGAATTTTTAAAAAAAAAGCAACAACACTATAGCCTAGCTTCTCTTATTATCTCAATTTCAACCCTTCTGCTGTAACTTTTTGTCTCTTGGCGACACATCTGTTCACAATAGAATCATACTCTGCTACAGTGTGGCACCCATGGACACACACACACACACATACACAAATTTTTGGGTGATTTACTGAACTCAGAGCCATTAGGCCAGCTCTAGAGAGGAGCAATTTGCAAAGAGAGAGAAACAGGAACAGCATGACCGAGAGTATCTGGCCCCTGTGAACCTCCATGTGTCAATACAGGGCTGGGCCGCCACAAACCCATAAACTGACAGAATGCAAGTTATGTCAGAAAACACATGCGAGCACACACTCACATTGGCCCTCATTTACTGTGACACTTACACCATCTGTTACCTACTTCCTGCCTCTCGCTCTCTTTCTTGACATTTCTCTGTCATTGAATATCTCTCTCTTCTGCCCTCTCATCTCTGTTTCCCAACTCTGCCGCCCACATGGCTCACATTCTTTTACTCTGACATCACAGCCGCCCTGCACGGCCATTTGTTTTTCTCTTCTTTTTTTTTCTTAGTTTCTTTGGTCCCCTGCCCCATTTGTAAGTCCCAGCCCCTCCCTTCCCTCTTTTATTTATTTTTTTTTAAACTGTTAAGAAACCATCCCTTTTGGCTGATTGTAGTGCTGATACAGGATTAAAGCAAACCATTGTTGATGTCGTGCACCTATGTATAAGTGTTAAAGATTGAAAAAGTGGCAAATGGAAAAGGAGGGTGAGGGGAATAGATTGGGAGAGAGGGAAAACAAAAGGTGAAGGCAGGGTATGGTGATGGAATGGCAGTCTGGCTTACGTCAGGTTCTTGTTTGCAACAGTGTGTTTTGGATGGTTGAGAATACATGCAGATTTACTGTGACTTTTTGCAGGCATTTAATGGTTTAAAGGGGTACTTTGTATGACTTTATTCTTTGATTTGTTGCCAGTGGGTTAAAGTTTGATCCTTTTCTGGCTTTTTTCTCACAGCTCACATTGACAGTCGTATTTCACAACAAGAAAAAAGGCCAAAAGTTCATGCAATATTTATTGTTAAAGCAATTGTAATGACTTTTATTAGTACCCATTACAAGACTGGTTTGGGATTGATGGAAGAGCCTGTGGAGTGTCATGAAAAAGCCAGTGCTGATGATGAGCAACAGCCTGAGAAAATCATGTAAAGAGCAGATTAGGGTGGTGCAGTTTGACGCAGTAGTCAAGTAGTGTGTTATATTTGGTCTATTGAAATGAAAACTTTCAAATTGGAATTAATAAAATATAATTTACCCTTTGCATTTCATATCACATTCTTGGCTGTACAAAATGCCTCTGAGGATCAGAGTTGGCCTGTGCGCTGCCCTTGGAACCCTGGCTTAGAGGGATACATAGACCTGACAAACCTGTTTGCAAGTCATTTGTCTTAATTTTCACTCTGCTTTAGAGCTGATACCTCTTCTTATTTCCTTAACTTTAGTTAATCATCCTTTAATTGAATATTACTTGTGGTTACTAGACCTTTAAGCCAAAGATCCATCAGGGCCAGAGTGTCCTTGGTGGATTATTAGACAATCTCTAAACACACAACAGCTTGACCACTAAGCCAAAATTCCCCTAAAACTAGGTGTGTCCCTTTATTTCAACTTATAACTCAGCCTGAAGGATTTAGACATATTTCTTTTGGTTGAAGGCCAGATATAGCGTAATTCTGCCCAGTGGGACTGAGGCTTTGGATGACATGTAAGACGATTCTCGATTTTGTTATAGAGATGAGTAGATTCATCATATGGACTGTACTTTGGTCAGCATTTTTATGGAGGACATTCTGTTGAATTGGGTTTTTTTTTAATTAATTTTAATCAACTGAACCAATTATAAACATGTAAACGTGTTGCAATACTGAGGTCATAGCCTAGCATGTATCAGTATCCTTAAGCCTGCGATTTGTCAGTCTGATGAAACCTTTACAGCATATACTGAACCTTGCAATCAAGGGTGTGCTCATGATGAACTGTGCAGGGTTGATAGAGAGCTCATCTCAGTAGCTTAAAAATCATGGTTGACGTCATTGCTATGTCTGCAACCAACAATAGTCTTTCACTGATATATAGGATTCTGAAGGCTGATACTTAAACAGGTTTTTGCTTAATGCTGCTTATAGCTGTATTAATTATTTTATTTTAGTGCAATCTACATTGCAAACATGCAAAAGTTGTCCTGTAACTTTCATTTTATATATATATGTAATATGTAATGTGTAATATGTAATGTGTAACTTTGATATTTATTTATAGATCTCATTAAGCTTATGGTTTGGTAAAATGGAGAAGGAGCATGCTAAGCAAGTTTTGCACATGTTGAAATGGGGAAATCCTGTCAACAGTATGTTGTTTTGACACAGCTTTATTAAGCAATATGTGGTGCACACAAGTCATTAGTCTGTGCACAGAGTTTGACGAATTATACTGAGCACATCCAGGACAGAGAAATACTTTGTAACTGATGTTGTGGCTCTCTGCATCGAGTGCTCCAGATTGAAAGCTGTAATGTGTGTCAGCAGTTGTCTGGTGTTTTAGCACAGTAGCTGCTGTAGACTTCATGTTTAGCACACTTTGTCGTAGTTGCCCTGCAAATGACTGCCTGATACAAGAATATAGCATGGAGTTGCAAAGGAAAGATCACACTCTTCTTTGTTTTTACTGGCTAAAACTGCAAAAAGAGAAAGTAATATTGTGGTTGAGGTCAAGTCATACCTGTACCATGCAGTACGGAAAAGATTGATATTTGCGTCCAGTAAATATGGCAGTGTGAGTTTAGCGTGATGTTGGGTGATGTCACATGATGACATGTTCCCAAGCCTTATTTCTGAACTATGTGGGCCATGGACAGAGAATGGAAAAATTGCTATATATATCTAAGATAACTCAGAACACACTTTGCTGGAGAGGAAGTGAGAGAGGAAAGATAAGGGGAGGGGAGCTCAGCGGAGGTAGAGGAGGAGGAGAAAGAGGGAGAGAAAGAGAGACTAAGAGGGGAAAGTCGAGTTCCAGTTTCTGATTTCCCACGGAGTTGAGGTCACATGTGTTTCCAAAAAAGTGGTCAGTGTGATTAAAGCTTTTTTTTCCTTCTTTCAATCTTAACAGCATAATATTTTAGTTTGGAGTTTTCCTTAAAATTAGTGTAAGTGTATGTGTGATAGAGAGACAAATCAGAGAAGACACTGCTTAAAATATTTTAGAAGGAGAGCAATCAAGCTTATTCTAGATATTTTTAAACTTTTTTAATGGCCTGGCCCACACCAGAGAACACATATTTATATTCGGTATTTGATAAACCCTGCAATCATTAATCCTCTTTGACCTCAGCCCTGGGTTACATAACCACACACACCCAAGTAAATAATACAATAATAAAATGATAAATTTGATATACCTGCTTGCTCAGCAAATGATTGCATATGGCACCATAGCCTGTAGTTAAAGAGGTTTCTCTGACCAAATGGCACATGTAATACAATGTTTGTATTGTTTCCATGGCTTTATGCCCCTCGTAGAGCTTTTATGTCATATCTCTTACAGCCTCAGAGCTATAAAAGACAGATTGAATATGCCGTATTGTAGACTGAGCTATTGTGCATAGGACAGAAGGGCGGCCAGGCGGAGAGGACACATACTGCTTTGGTACCAGTGGATCAGGAGGCTGACAATGGCTTGTTCTTCTGTAAATTATATATTTTTTGTACTGTTCTTTGGTGTTCTTGAATTCCTCAGGGATCAGTTTATTGTCAAGCTAATCTTAAAGAGTTAACTTTTGATGGTAGTGAAGTAGAAGAGGGTTAAGAAAAGTGGATAACAAAGGGTTAAAGTCTGACAGCTGAGTGAGATACTGGTGGTCAGATACAGCCCCTCCTTCCTCCAACTCAGCACAAATATGCTGCCTCAGCATGACCCTGTAGAAACACACACTCAGACACACACCTTTACAGTCTGCATACTTGCCAAAAGTATGTTGTGGCCAGAGTCAATAGCACAATAGTAAACAAAAAAATGTATTTGATATGTTCAGTGTTTAACAACTGCAACTTTGTATTTTTCTTTTATCTTTGCATGCCTTTTGCTGTCTGTCAAGTGTATTCTCACACAGTGGTGAGAGAGAAACACACACACACAGACAGAGAGAGTGAGAGAAAAAGAGAGAGAGAAAGTGAGAAATAGAATGAGAGAGAGAGAGAGAGAGAGAGAGAGAGAATGAGAGAGCGTCTGGAAAACATTACTCAGATTCCTGCAGCAGGATCTCTGATTATGCTGGCCATGAAGAAAGAGAGGAGTAGGGGGGGGCATCAGACGAGGTGTACGGAGTTTAAACTCTGACACAAACAGGTCTGAGCCCAGTACAAAGTGTCGGCCACCCTGAGTACGCAGGATGATAGAGATGGAGTTATTTTCAGACATTTTAATGACTGCCTCAGCAAAAACCCAGTGACTACTTATTGAGTTTCATTTAGATGGAAGTGACCAGTAGAGGGCAGTGTGGAAGGAAGGAGCGTTGTTTTCTGAGTGTGCTGTTTTCTCAGGGTGTGCTCTCCTGCATTGCCCTGTAAAACTCTTTAATAAGAGATGAAAGTTACACCTGCTCACTGTCTGTGAAGGAGTATGGTGGAACCTTCTGGCTGCCATCACGGTTCTCCTTTAGTCATTCCTCATAGCTTGGTGGCTTGTGCTGCAGCGAAAAGCAAAAGAATAGAAGCACAAATAAAATGACCTTGACCAAGACTTAACCTGAGCCCAAGCAGAGCTGACTGAAGAAAATTGAGATGAAGAGGGCAGTTTAAATATCTGTAGCAGGAAAAATAGGCCCTTTTTCAGTCCCAATATTAACCTGCCCTTATTCATTTTATCATGTACCTTTTCTTTCCTCTATCATTTCCAACTTCCTTTTACTTTTCATCTTTCCCCTTTTCATTATCACTCCTAAAAAAAAAAAAATACTGGGCATAGGCAGGTCTCTCTTTTTCAGGTGTGTGGTCAGTTGCAATTAAGAAGATAGACCTAGAGACATGGAATATTCAGTACCAGTAAGCGCCACTCTTTTGGATTTATGGGCCTATTTTCTGAGATCAGCAGGAAGGAGCAGGTCATCCTAATGAGGTCTATAAAACCCAGCTTTCCTGCTGCTGCTCTGCTCTTTGAAGTTGCAGCTTGTAACCTCTTCCATCAAAGATTAGAAAGTCCAATTTTTTCCAGAATCAGGAGCTCTTGAGGTCTCCCATGTCTGAGGTCTAATGAAAGTATGTCCTGTAGCTTTACTTTTTTTCTGTAAATTATGCATCATGGTGTTCTGTTTTTTTTCTAGAGACAGGACATTTTGCCATTAACATCCATCTTTTATACTCATGTAACCCTTTGTGTTTTAAGTCCTGTCAGTGGTCAGTGCTTTGCATTGCATTGTTGTTACACAGCAGTTTTCTTAAAAAAGAAGAAAAACCTACTATTTTCATGCATCTTAGTACATTAAAGGAACTATTGAACATTTTGGAAACATGCTCGTGGGCTCTTTTGGAGGGGATGAGAACACTGATTCTATACTTATCACTATCTGTCCACCCAACCCATACAAAGCCAGTATTGTGATGGGATTGTGGTGGTTAACTGTCCCTTTCCCTTGCCAGGAAGAAGTCCAGCACATAACCCCCCTCCCAAAAATGCAACTTAGTTTTACTCTTCAGTTTTTTGCAGCTATTAAACAAACAAGACAATGAAGTTGATAGTTTGTTTTACCTTTTGGACAGAGCAAGGCAAACTGTTTTCTCTTTGCTTCCAGCTTTTACATTAATCTGAGATAATGTTTTCCTGTCCTCATATTCTCCTGTGTATATGCGTCAGGCAGATGTCACAGTGATATTGATAAGTGTATTTCTCCAAATGTCAAATTATTTGTTCCAGTTTAAGCTGCCAAATGGCATGCTCAAATACAGAAAAGGTTGATGCTTTTTCTTGAAAAGCTTGCTGTTAGTTTGCATCAGACAGATCTCTATCAGGCCTACAACTGTCCCTCATTAATGTCTGTGTATTAGTCTAGTCACTGTAGTGGAAACTTGTCTTCCTCTTTGTTCTCAGCAACACATGCCCATTGCCTGTGAGATGTCAGTTGTTATTAGTGTTAACAAGCAGATGCATTAGACTGCTGAGGCCTTTGATCTGCAGTGAGTGTGTGTGTATGTGTGTGTGCAATACTGATCTGGAGTAATTACACTCTATGTAATGATATTGGAGTAATGAGTTTAAGTCGTTGTGCATGCATGCATGCGTCACTGTAAACATGTATGTGTAGGTGTATACTGTGTGTGAGCTGGATGCAGCAGGCATCAAAAGCCATATTTATGACACTGGGGCTCTCAACTGCTTGTCTGGTTTCTGCTTCAGCTTGTAAATTGCAGAGTAGGGAGAGCAGGCGCTGAAGGAAGAGAGGAGTGGGAGGAGGGAAGGAAAAGGAAACTCTTGGCTCAAACAGATGATTATTTATTGGCTTATGCTGCATTTACTACTTAAGAGTTTCCTTTTCTTACACAAGCATGCTTGGATGCATACACTCTCCATTTTGCCTTTGGCATCAGGACACATTTTTTCTTTCTCATCCTTTTTTTCTCCTGGGGTGGTTGAGTCCAGATGTGTGCGTATGTGTGCGTATGTATGTGTGTGTAATGATAGAAGTGTTAGCTTTCTTATACCCTCTCTCCTCACTGGAGACCAGTCAGAGCAAGAAATGAGGGGAAAATGAGAGGAACTGTGGTAAATTTGTAGCACTGGTGCCAGTTGGATTGAAAAAAGAGCAAGGGTGAATAAGCACAAAGGCACAGAGAGAGAGAGAGAGAGAGAGAGAGAGAAGGAGGGGGATTCTGTGTCACCTAACACAGGGACTATTTCCTCTGGAGGGAGGGAGGGAGAAAAAAGTGGGTGAACGAGTGGCGAGCAAGAGAGACAGAGTGAGGTGTGTGTTAAGTGTGTGTGAGCAAGTAAGAGGAGAAGCTATGGCAGCTGGGTCTCAGGACGGACTGGAGAGCTTCTAAAAACAAACTCTGGGCTAAATAGTGGTCGGACACGGCGCTGGAGGCCACATTCTTATAGCTGGACTATTGGCGCAGTGGGAACTAAAAAAAAACGCAGTCCAAATCACTTGGGAGCAGGGCTGGAGCCATGAAGTACAGACCTTTGGTAAGACTCTCTGACGCCTGATCTTCTTGCAGAAAAAGTTAGGTAAATCTGAAAAACGTGAGTGAATCTGGACACTTTTTCATGGCTAAGTGTAACATAATGAATCTTTTGTGTACACATGCAGGTTTGCATTTAAAAATGTGAAAAGTTTGGAGTTGTGTGTGTGAGATGGGTGCTTTTAATCAGGCTTTTGAAGTGTGAGATGAGGTTTATTAGCATGAAGAGAGTTTCTAGGGGCTGCTGTATTTGTAATGAGCTGCTGAACTGTGCAACAACCTTGACAGTGTGCTCTTGAACTTAAAGGACACAGGTGAGAGAGAGGCAGGTGAGATAGAGGCAGGTGAGAGCTGGAGCCAAAACAGCCTAGCATTCACCCACATCTTTTTCATGCTTTCCTTAAAACTGTTTCTACTTCCCCTCCTCCTTGTTCTCAGCATCTTTTTTCACCTTGACTTTGTATTTGTCGTGTTGATGTCAGAGCCATTTGAATTAGAATTTATTTAATATCCGAGAAGGTGTGCCCTCAAAGCTTTTTATATGTGTGTGTTTGGGCCGCCCCGGGGCGAGGCAATCACATGGTGGTGCTGTGTGGCCAGACAGCATTCTTTGGTGTTCTCAGAAAGTAAGATTGAACATGTTAATGAAAAAAGTGTGTGATGCCTTAAATCAGACTTTAGATGTCCTTTTCTCTCACTGAGAATATGACACATTCTTCAGTAGAATTCCCCCTGGTATGAGATTATTTGCCCTCCTTCTGACTCATGCATATGCATCCATAAAGATTTAATCTTATTTACAAACCGGCTCCTGCTCCTACAAGAGTGTGGATGGAAGGCTGAGGGCTGACAGATTTGTCAGGATAGTACAATGCACTGAGAGATTCCTGACACAGTTGTCATTGCTGCCTGCAGGGCAACTGTCTTCAGTTCAATAGGTAGTTTATGTTGGGCATGCCTCAGTGTCTTTAGACAGTCCTGTCTAGTCACTTTCTAGACTGTATCGAGCCTTAATTGTGATAAAGTTTACACAAGAAACTCTTCTGAATGGGTGAATGAGTAATCTTGTTTGTATTGTAAAACAAACCTGATGACTTAAAAACCTCAGAGCTGATTCTCCATGGAGTATCGTTGGGGTAGGGTAAGTTGGTTTCACAAATTTCCTGCACTTTTCCTACTCTTGAATGTCTCCTAAGAAATGATTTTTTTGTTATAGGAAGGTTAAAAATAAATGTAGTGGTACATTAACTTAAAATAATAAAGTAAAGGATTAATGTCAATTTGTAGTTGAATCAGTCCTTACTATAATTTTGATGTTAACCAGCTCGCTGTAAAAGCTTCTAAGGCTTAGTGAGACAAAGGTGAAACTAAGCTGCTTGTCAAGCAAAGACGACTGAAATATCTTGCATTTTTCTAGTTGTAGCTTTTTTGTCCTTTTTCACTAATATAGCAGGTTTTGTATCAGTAGTTTCAAATATGTGAATAATTGGATTTTTAAAGTCAGTTGCTTTAGGTGAAGTTGATCTTGGTGTTATTTAGTAGCATTTTAGTTTGAGAGAATGATTACACAAGGATCATTTTGTACCCTTTTTTTTTTATTAATGCCTGTAATCAGCGAAGCAAAATTTCTAATCATCAGAAAAAAAATGAGATACTAATTTGAATCCACAGGGGTAAAGTTGTCTGTTTACTTGCTTCCTAGCCTGCCCCCTCCAGAGAGATCAAAGATCAGGGTAAGCTTTAGAATGGCACATCTAGAGCTGGTAGGAATGCAGCAGACTAGTTACACACTGAGAAACACTTAGCCATAGTGATATCTTCACGGCAGAAATGACTAAATATGACATAAAGAAGTCCCAGCTGAAGGTGTTGTTTCAGCTCATATGTCCTCAGGTAGGTTAGTTCATTTCTATTGCCTGTGGGAGACTCAGCTAGCTCGTCCCACCTGTCAGACTGCTCTGCTGTTCATCTAAACAGTCTCAAAGGATGGAAATGAACATGCTCACTGTGAAGCCCGGAGGGGCGTTGCCATAGTAATCATAATAAAAATGTTAATAAACCTGGATTCTGTGCAGGTATGGCATGGGAAAATACTTCAGCCTTGATGTATCTTTTATTTTTTAATTTCACCTGTAACACAAACAGTTACATTGGGTGTTGGAATGTGTCTCACATTTTCATTAAAATAGGGTGCCATAATATATGGCATGGCTTTAAATGTTGCACTTGGCATCATTACAGTCTTAATACATTTTCATAATGATAGCTTTTATATCTCAAAAATGAATCTGTACCCTCTTCGTTTCTTGCTTCTTTCTTCCTAACAACTAGTGCAGAACAAATGAGAGGAGAGGAGAGGAGAGAGCAGTGCCAGACAGTTGATTCATAGTGGAAAAATGTAGAAAAAGGGCAATACATTTTTTAAGTAGCTAACTCTGTCTTCATTAGAACCACACGCCTCAGCTCCACAAATCATGTGAAGTCAAAGTCAAGTCAAAACAGTTTGTGTTTTTTTTCTTTGATAGAACTGACTGCCAGACTAGTCTTTTCTCTTTTTTTTTTTTTTGCATATTCAACCTGGATATTTTAAATGCACCAAAATTAACCCCAGCTGGTTTAAGCACTGTAGGGCCTCATATGTTCATTAGCTCTTTCAAGCCCATCCCTTTAGACATAAAATAGACCTTATGTTGGTTCTAATGTCATGTCTATAGATTTGTGAAATTAAAGGGGCACTCCACCAGTTTTATATATAGAGTTCTGTTTAATCATGACTAGTAAGACTCAGCAAAAGGTTGTACAGTAAAATGTCTGAAAATGTCTGTTGTTCATTTGGAGGGGGTGTTCCAAACTACAAACAAAATATATCATGAGGGAGTCATTTTCTGTTGGTTTGCTGATCAATCAAAGAACAAATTGTTTCAGCTCAAAACTATTTAAAATGTTTCAAATGTTTAAAATTTTAATTATAGTTGAAACTCTTTTAATTACCACACTTTGAAGAAGTGATAGGAAATGCTGTGCAGCATCAATCAAAGTAAGCGCTAGTCTCCCAGATGCAAGTGCTGCATGCAACATTGGTTTTCTTTTGCCTAAATGAAAACATGGCAAAAGTGAGTGAGAGTGATTTTGAAATACAATTACTGCAGTGAGATCTTGAGCTCTTTTGGGCATCATATTGTTTTGATATGTAGAACCAAACAAAAAATGCAAAGTGCCTTTTGCCTAGTTGATTTCACTATAAAACTTGATTTTAAAAAAGTTAAGCATTTTTGGTAAATTTAAACAATGCCTCAAAATAGGCCTGCATGATTCAGGAAAAAATATGAATCTCGATTTTTTAGCTTTGAATTGAAATCACGATTTTCTGCCACGATTTTTTTTCTC
>JAPZDY010000024.1:3463066-3485626 GCA_029783645.1 Ctenochaetus hawaiiensis
GACAGGCTTGTTATTCTAAATGTCTGACAACATCAATAAAAAATAATTCATACAGATAGAGACCTCTTTATTCAAAGACAGCAGAAAGCTCCTCAAAACCACCTTGGTTTGTCTTTCCACTGTTCTGTCAATAACAGATTCTGATTTGGTCAAAATAAATCCATAAATAGAGAGCTCATAGACAGTTCTGTCTCTTACCTGCAGTTCATCTCTCTAGACTGTTGTGCTTTGAGTCTTTTTGAGTTTTGTAGAAATAAAGAGACATTGCTGTTTTCAAATGTGTATTTTGGCTCTCTGATCATGGGGAGACCAGCAGCTTTCAGTTTAATTGTATATGAAAGAAGGCAAACATCATCAAGGCTGATAACAAAAACATGGCTCACACCAAAACTGTCTAGAATGATGAAATTGTGCTCGCAGTAAATATGTTCTTATGATTTGAGTTGAACTGTCCCTGTAATTCACCAAGTACTTAATGGTCAAGTTTTTGATAATGTAGAACTAATACAAAAAAATACTTCTATTTGTTTGAAGTCAATTAATGATTTGCTCTCAGCTTTATGTAACAGTTGTGGTAAACACAGTTGAAGCAGCTTAGCAGCTTCAACAGTCTAATATTTCTCCAGAAACATCATGTTAATCCTGCTTTTGCTAATTCCAAACATAACAGTTTGTTTTCAGCTGCCCAAGCAGCCGCAGTGTAACTCTCCATGTGGTTGTCAGTTTATCGGGCCGGCCTTTGTTTTTGTCCACAGTGGGCCTTTTGTCAGATTCACACTGTCTCTCTGTCTCTCTGTCCTCCGTCACTCCTACTTCTGTTGTTTAGCATTTACTGGTTTTCTCTGGTTCATTTTGTCCAACAGACTTTACATTTTTCTCTGACTGATCTAATCCTGCTCTCCATCTCCCACTTTTTCCCCTCTGCCTGTCCCAGTTCGATTTGACGAGGTGCTGATCCGTCACCAGGTCAAGTACCTGGGGCTGATGGAGAATCTGAGGGTGAGGAGAGCCGGCTTTGCTTACAGACGCCGCTACGAGGTCTTCCTACAGAGGTGATTAGCTACTTGTCTGTTTTTTTCCTTAAGGCACAGTCACATGGAAGCACTGTAGCAAGTATATAATCAGGCATAAGTGTGCGCGATCAGTACGCCCTCTCAGTCTGTTCACATGGTCCAGGTTAGACATACAGAGCCAGGTACTGAACAGATTTGTGACAGTATGATGACACAAGTGAAATATATTTCTTTGACCTGAGTATTAATGAACTTCTACAATCTACAAAAAATTTACAAAAAAGTTGGTCCCTGTTATTGCATAAGCATTTCTTCTTTTCTTCAAATAACGAGGTTTCAGGATGTGTCTCAGCCTCTCGAAATGTCCAAAGCAAGACACTTTTCCTACTATGAGAACATTCATTGTTTCAATAAAAGTTTATTAATAAAGTAAAAATCTAAAAGACATAAGCTTCAACACTGACTGTCATTCGAGTTTCAATCTTCCATTTCATATACTTAGCAAACCCAGGCTATATGAGCAATAGATCTTAGTAGGGCTGCAACAAAAAATATTATTGATTAATGTGCAGATTATTTTCTCAATTAATTAGTTGGTCTTTTACATGTTAGAACATCGATAAAAATTCACCTCACATTTTCCTAAAGCTAAAAGTGACTCCATTATACTCCGTGTTTTGTCCGGCCAAAAGTCCAAATCCTACAGATGTACAGTTTGCTGTCACATAAGATGAAGACAAACTAGAAATCCTCATGAGGCAGAGGCTGGAAGTCAGGACCAAGTAATTTTAATTTAGAAAAAATAACTTAAACCATCAATCAGAATTATGCTTTATAGTTCCAGATTATTTTTGAGTTGACTGACTAATAGTTCAGCTCCAGACCTGAAAACTGCTGATCCCAGGACTCATCACTTGCTTATCCGAGTCTTCTTATTATGAGACAATGCTGGTTCAGTTTAAAAGGTGTTGATGCCTGGAGCAGTATTCGAATATTCTCTCTGTTGTGTGTGTGTTCAGGTACAAGTCCCTGTGTCCGGACACATGGCCTAACTGGAAGGGGAAACTGTCTGATGGAGTGGCAACTCTGGTCAAACACCTGGGATACAAACCTGAGGAGTACAAGCTGGGCAGGTCAGCAACTTACAAATGTTTACAGCTGCCAGAGTGTGTATTTGATTTGAGTCAAATAGGTGTCTTTTTCAGATGTTTTTCATCCTCCCATTGTTTCTTTCTGACCCTGAACTGCATTTATCTATGTTTTTGAAGCACCCTGAGCAGTAATGTTGTGTAACATATGTTTGATTTAACATGTTATTCTATAATCTTAACCTTTTAGATCCAAAATTTT
The DNA here is from genome assembly GCA_029783645.1 of Ctenochaetus hawaiiensis. NCBI lineage: Eukaryota > Metazoa > Chordata > Actinopteri > Acanthuriformes > Acanthuridae > Ctenochaetus > Ctenochaetus hawaiiensis. Next base: position 3,465,430 of record JAPZDY010000024.1, read on the forward strand.
CATCCGCTTCCCAAAAACCCTGTTTGCCACTGAGGATGCTCTGGAGACCAGGAAACACAGTCTTGGTGAGAGTCTCTGTCACAACAGACAATTTGTGCTTAATCATTTCATAACCATCACTGATTTAAAGCATCTGGCTTCTTTCTCTTTCTTTCGCCCCACAGCCACCAAGCTGCAGGCAGGCTGGAAAGGCTACAGTCAGAGGTCCAAGTACCAGAAACTCAGAACTGCAGGTCAGAAAACTCTGGCATTTTCTTTTGTTAGTGTTGTTGTAATGTTTGTTCAGTTTCTTTGTAAAATGAAATGTATTTGTCTTTGATTGTATATGCAATGTACTTTGCAGCTATCACCATCCAGGCGTGGTGGAGAGGGATCCTGGCCAGGAGGAGGGCCAAGCGCAGGCGACAGGCTGCTGACACCATCCGCAGGTACAGACCAGTGCAGTAACAGACCAGCAGGAGGCGCAATACACTCACTGTGGAAAGAAACACATCCCACTCAGAGCAAATGTGTGCTAACATGTGTTTGTAAGATGAGCATATTGTGTATGGATTGTGTAAACCGTGCTTTAACTTGTACCCTCGTCTCCTCCTCAGGTTCATCAAAGGCTTCATCTACCGCCACAAGGAGCGCTGTCCGGAGAACGAGTATTTCCTGGATTATGTACGCTACTCCTTCCTCATGACGCTGGGCAGAAACCTGCCCAAGAACGTCCTGGACAAGAGCTGGCCGACACCTCCTGCAGCTCTCACTGAGGTGAGGACACATGTCAACATGGACCACGCATCCTTCTGTCAGACCATTCAAAAAGTAAAAGATCAGATCAGGATGTGGCCATGTGTTGTTGAAGCTCAGGACCTTTTGGGATCATGTCTGATCATATCTGACTTTTAAAAAAAATAAATAAATCCATTTTACATATATATACATTGAACATAATATCAAAGATTGAATTTGATTTTGATAAAATGTCTCATTAGTACCAATTTACCAATATGTATTAATATGAAGGACCAGAACATTAATAAGGTGAGACAGTCAAATAGCATGTATTCATCTTTTCAGATGCAGATTTGTATTTTCATGCATTCATATATAAAAAGTTGTTTGGTCCAATTTTAAGTTGAACACTAAATGTAGTCCAAGAAAGAATGTCTTGAAAAAAACAAACATGTTACATAAGTTATGTGTGATATGTTTTTTCTTGCCAGCAGTATCAGGAGTGGGAGTCTCTTCAAGCGTCACCATTCAATTCAATTCAGATTCAGAGGGCTACAATGCTATAAAAAAAAAGTAAACTGCATAAATTAGTCAGTTAGTTCATCTCAAAGCATTTTACAGTCTCCTGAGAATAACGAAATGTGGCAGAATGCTCTGCTGTGGTGTTATTACCGTTATGTCTCAGCAGCAGTCTGCTACATTTATAACATCAGTCTCTGAATGACGATATGGAAAATATTGACAGTGCAGTTTCTTGACATTAATCTCCTTAATGTGATTAGTTTGACAATACATCAAAAAACACCACCGCTGCCTTTTGTAGAGACACACAAGCTAACTCTAGCGTGTGTGTACTGTTGTGAACTCTTTGTAAAAACCTTTTGTGTGTGTTTGTAGGCATCAGAGCATCTGCGTAAGCTGTGCATGCAGAACATGGTGTGGAGCTACTGCAAGAAGATCAGTTCTGAGTGGAAACACCAGGTGAACATTGTCCCATCACCATGTTAGACTCTCTCTGTGTAATCTGACTGTCAGGTCTCTTGTCTGCTGCTTCTTTCTTTGTCTCATTTTAAACAAATGTGTTTGAACAGATGGAGCAAAAGATGATTGCCAGCGAGATCTTCAAGGACAAGAAGGACAACTACCCACAGAGTGTGCCCAAACTGTTTGTCAGCACCAGACTCAGTAAGACTCCGACATTTTGTACAACCACAACAAATAAAACTTGAAATTTCTACAGATTTTATGTTGTAAGTTGTGGGAAAGATTCTAAATAGTATGTTCACTCTTGTTCAGATGGGGAGGACATAAATCCCAAGGTGCTTCAGGCTCTGGGAAGTGAGAAGATGAAGGTTAGTCAACTAAAAAAAATCAAAAGGGCAGGGTGTTAAAATGTATCCATGAAGTATTTTGACCATCATCCCTCTGTTCCCAGTATGCAGTTCCAGTCACCAAGTACGACAGAAAAGGCTACAAAGCTCGACCCCGCCAGCTGCTGCTCACCTCCAACAGCGCCGTTATTATAGAGGAGGCCAAACTCAAGCAGCGCATCGACTACGGAGCTCTGAAAGGTCAGAGGTCAACCAGCAGTTAGTAAGTTTGTAAGGATGTGGGCAATGTTGAGTTCATTTCTCATCAAAAATGTCCTCCTGCAGGGATCTCTGTCAGCTCTCTCAGCGACGGCTTGTTTGTGCTGCACGTGCCAAGTGACGACAACAAACAGAAGGTGACTCTCAGGACGTTTTATTAATGAAGCAGATCTCATGTAACTTTGGATGAGTCTAACTTCGCTTTACTGTGAGTTTTCACTGTGTCCGTGATGTTTTCTGTCCAGGGTGACGTGGTTCTGCAGAGCGACCATGTGATTGAGACCCTGACCAAGATCGCAATCTGTGCTGACAAAATAAACAGCATCAACATCAACCAGGGCAGGTGAGGAGCAGAAACACTTCAAACATCCACCTGACATGTTCATATTACAGTGCTGATGTGCACTTAATGGGAAGCTTTATGCTTCACCTGTGTGTGTGTGTTTTGTTACATAATGCTAATAGCAGTCGAGCAGTGCTCAAAAATCAATCTTGACTCTTACACACTCTGACTTGTCTTTTTGTTGTGTTCCTCCTCCAGTATAAAGTTTACAGTGGGTCAGGGGAAAGAGGGGATCATAGACTTTACGCCTGGATCAGAACTACTGGTTGCCAAGGCCAAGAATGGACACCTGTCCGTGGTGAGTCTGACAAATTACCCTTACCTTTTCTGTGTGAATACCTTTAGTTTTAGTTATTCAGTTCAAACTGACAGAGCAGATCACCAAACGATTATGCTAAAAACCATAGTAGGTTCCCTTTTTAGCTAACTGTCATCAGGTTATCACCCATGAAGGATATTTGATAGCAGCATCCAGTAGTTGATGTATTGCAATACTTTTTTAAGACAAAATGCATAAGTCAATAGTGTTATTGTAAAAATGAATCCAGAAACTTTTAAAAGAGAAATGTGACTTGTACTGACTGTTCTGCAGTTCCCTCAGTTCAGCAGTATTATACCTTCATTTAGCTCATTGTTTTGGTTTTATGATCTGCAAAGTCAGCTCTCGTCAGCCTTGTTTCCAGCAGCCATCAGCTGTTTTCAGGTGAATTGTTTTGATAAACTCACTGAAAACTGCCTTCTCAGCATGTGGTGATTAGCTGGTCATCATGGCGGAGCATACGGCAGCTAAAGAACCAGGTTCTTGCTCTTCAGCTGTTAGAAAAAGAAATCTCTCATGACTTAACAAAAACTCTTTGAACTAGTAGAAATCATTGTCTCAATTCATATCATTACTGCTCACTTTAGAAGCTGATTGAGAAATCAGGTTTTCTGGACAGCATATTGCATTGCATTAATGAAGCTCTAATGTATTTAAATTTAACAGTTTCACTGACAGAAATGTTAAAGAATTTGACTCTTTTGAAGCTGAGGTTGGTGTGGGGGGAGGAGTTATTTGCAGGTCTAGCAAGTTTTTTGTTTTGTTTTTGTTTGTTTTTGTTTTGATTTGTTATTTTTTCAGCAGTGTTGTTGCAGGCATTTAAAATCCTCCTAAACTAGGACTATTAGGACTTTAGACACACTTTGTCTAAAAAAAATCTCATAGACTATGCAGCTCTTTGTCAAGGTGTTGCTTGCAAATTAGAGCTTTCTGGTTAGTATTTCATTTAAATAAATGACATTTAACGTTTCGAATGTTGTGAGTGAAGACGTTGGTTGATGCATATTTTTACTGAAGTCTTGTTGTAGTTTGGTTTCATCTTGCTCCGTCACTCAGTTGACCTCTGACCTTGTGATGTTTTTCTTCCAGACGGCTCCCAGACTGAACTCGAGATGATGGCCACTCTGACCACACACACACACACACACACACACACACACACACACACACACACACCAGGACCTGAGAACTCCTGATCTCTCCCACCCTCCAATCACATGACCGCAGACCCCGCTCTGCCTAAGCCAATCAAATGCCAGCTGCCACTACACGGGTGGCATGTGCTTCCGATTTCAAAAAACAAATAAAAATCCAGCAAAACTAATTGATATATTTATGTTTATATATTATATTTTTGGGATTAATACTGTTGATGTTGGAATATTCTGATTTTATATATGAGGCCAAGGAATAACAAATATTTTTGGTGCATTTTTCTTGCACCATGCGTGTTTATTGTGCTTTATTTGAAAATATGACCAAGTAAACAATGAGGGAAGAGTCAGAAAAAGTGACAACAAAGAGAAGAAGGGGGTTGTTGTAGATGAAAATCAGGGTTAGTTGTTGCCTGTCTGCCTCTTTTTTTCCTGTTTACTCTTTGTGCTTGGCTCCAAAGCTTTATTGTCTCGCTGACACTACTTTTCTAACTGGTGCGGACGGCTTGTTATTGAAGCATGAAGGTGTTTCGAACAGGGCTGACAGTACGTAGGATAGCTGTTGAGAGGTTTAGTGATGAGGAAGAATAACTCTTCAGTCAAATGGACAGGCTGTGGCACAAAAAGGCTGATAAAGTCAGACTGTGTGGCTCACTAAAGCAGAACAAATAGTCGAATGTACACCTGCATATATTTCCAAAAATCTATTTGTAGTGTTAGAAAAAAAGAAGAAAGCTTTACTCTCATGAGAAAACCACCACTTCAAAGAAACAGCATACAGTGTAAATGCTGCAAAAAGGACCAGTATGTGAGAAAAGGCTGAGAAGAGGCAAAAGAAAGATGAAAAGAAAGATGATAGAAAGATCCTTCGCCTTGACCCTGGGTGCTCGTGCCTTTCTTCCTCACTAATTTATTCATAATAAGTCAGTGAGCTGTACTTTGATGTGTGAAAAACCATGACACTCAACACAAGAATGAGTCGAGTTAAGTGTAGATAGGAACCTGACGTCCTCTGACTGAATATATCTCCAGCAGCAGCTGCCTGTACAGCAGTCTCCCCCTGTCCAGAACCTCGTGCCATGCTCAGACTGTGGATGAAGGCCCCGGCTTCTCTCTCTGTAGTTAACCACGTTTCCTCCATCCTCCCTCCTGCCCTCTCTGCTCTGCTCCTCCAGCCTCCTTCCTGACCGGCCTGTAGTCTGGTTCATGGTTGCACCTGACTGAGGGGTGACCAAGATTTTTGAAACTGCGAAAAAAACAATTTTTCTGTGTTGATAAAAATAAATCTGTCCATTTTACACTTTTATGTCTTACAAGTAGGATTTAAAATGTGAGACTAAAACTCACATTTTGAAGCACTGTTAAATTTATAGTGTAATCTACTTCGAAACTGAGTTCAGCTGAAATGCACATGAAGACCAAACAGTGGTTTTAGGGCAAAGCTACAAGGCAAATAGCTGTGTTTTTGTCTGGATGTTTGACATGTTTAAATGTGACCTTTTTTTTCTTTTTTTTTTTTTTACAGGAACAGTTTAACTTTTGGGGAATGCACTTTATCCTTTATTTGCTAAGAGACAGATAAGAGCTTCAGCTTCAACTGTAAGGGAAAGATATGAAAGCTGTATTTATTCTATCTCATTTTTGGCAAAGAAGCACAGCAGTGCATTCTCCAAAACATCAAGCTATTCCATGTGGTGCCAGAAAATATAATCATCCAGTTCTTTTCAGATTTTTGCTTCCTTCAGGTCAGAAAAACTTCCAACATAGCATCTAAGTTGTCACGCACCATGAAAAATCTTCGTTAAACCCTAATGAGACCAGTTTGTTTGAGTAGAGCATTTTGCAATGCTACCACAGCGGTTCAGGTGAAGAGCCTCGTATTGATCAGATCTACAGTAAACATCTCTCTCAGCATAACTCTGACCAAAGACTCATCCTGAAATAGCTGTTGAGAACTTCTGAGAGAAGCTCCAAATGTTGCCAAGTTTTTTTTTTTATTTTCCAATCCTCACTCAATGACTAAACTTTTTCTCTACATGGCTCTGGGTGGCGAGGCGGGTGCAATATGCCGAGGCAGGAATATGCGACTGCACTTAAAATATACTAGCCAAAGACCCTGTTGATTTATTGTGATTCTGTGTTGTATGTTTTATATGAAATATTATTATGTCAGTTCTGAATGTTATGGGTTTTTTTTGTCAGAGGGAGATCTGTATGTACAGTTTGTGTTCTGTGTTAAAACTGAGAGATTCAAGCCAAGTCGGGTTTGTTGTGAACCGTTTTTTGGGAGGAGTAGCTTCTGGTTTTGTTTGTTAACGCAAACTTGTTCACGTGCCTTGTTGGATAGCAACACAGCAGACTGGTGTGGAATTAAGAGAATTACCTCCTTGACAGAGTCCATTTCTAAAAGGTTTCTCAGCAGCACCTAAAGGTCTGCTCCCTCTGTGTGTATAAGCTTTATTCAAACCAAACCCTAAGTTTATCTATTGATCTACAGATGCACTCCTGTTATCAGTCCTGACTTACTGTATGCACCTCACCAATGTATAATTATCCCATCACACTAAAAGATAAGATACTAAAGATTTGACAAATAAATTTGAAAAGTAAATGCGGCTGTTTGTGGTTTATTTCTTTGTCCTTGTTTCCCCTTTTGTGAATCTAATAAAACTTATTTAAAACTTTAATTGTGCACTTTATTAAAGGTAAAAAAAAAAATTAAAATAATCCTAGTCTTAAAACATTTTAGGGTAAGAATGAGGATTAAAGAAGTCTGACACTGATTTACTGTCAGATATGTTGATATGAAAGAAACGCCCTTTGACTGTTATATGTGACTGTTTTTAGGGTATGTTTTTATTGAACTGCATTAGTTTGAGAATCAGAAGAACATCAGCTGATTGGATTAGAGCCTTTGATGAGTCCTGTTGTCTAATCAGGAGGCCCTGGCTGCCAGAATCTAGTTATAATGCTTTTTATTTTTCTCTTTTTCATGTTTACATATTTCATATTGTAACAATATGATTATGATCAAAAAGTGCCACACTTAAGCACAGGAAACTGATTGCATGGGAGGCAGAAACAAGAGGTTAAAGGGTTAAAGGTAAAGTTACACGGTTGTTTGCAAACTACAGTATTTTGCTGATAAGGCTACCAAACTTTTTTCCTGAGTACGCACAGGCAAAGACAACAATGAAAAGTATGTTTAATCGTTTATCATGCTGATTAAACTGGTTCTTGGTCCTTGACATGAATAGGATAAAAAAAAAGAATAAGAAAAAAACATTTCATCATCTCTTCTTTTTATTTATCTGACTTCATTAAGAGATGCCAGTCCCTCCATAAGGCAGCTATGGCTTAGGGGCCTCCTGACCCCTTGGGGTCCCGGGGTGCATCCTAGCCAGCTGTGTATTTAAACCCATCCACCCGAGCTGAATGTAATCTAATACAGTTCACACAGAACTGCACCTAAGGACAGTTTTGGGGTATTTGCACTTGACTTGAGTAATTTAATTTTATTTAACTATCACTTTGATCTGCATCTAAAACAACTTGCCTAAGACCATTAGATTCAGCTCATTGTTCATCTGTTGCGACTCTCTTGCTGCTCCTGCATAGTGCCACTTTTAGCAATGCTTTTTTTTTTTTAATCTTAAAACTTGCAGGCCTACGCTTTCTACTCAGCACCAAAAAGGCAAAGAGTGTGTGAGAAGGCTACTTCCACAACGGTAGTACAATACACATGATTTATAGTAAAACCCTCAGTATACTAGTCAGAAGTTGGGATCTGGTGCTTTCCAAGTTAAAATGACTTGACTAACTAGAAGCAGCCACTAGGCGTCGCCCTCAGCGTGCTTATCCCCGCCGGTGGTTTTTGTTTTCAGCTGTTCTTTCCACTGGGCCATGTGAACCCTCTCGCCTGTATTTCTAGGAAGATGAAGTTTGAAGTAAACAGCGACTCACCTCACACATGCTGATGGGAGGATTCATGGCCTACATAGACTGCGGGTGCGGAAGCAGCGCATAAATAAACCCTATAGACAACCTATAGACAAACCTCTTTGTTACACAAACCAAGGATTAGAGCTTCATTGGGTAGAAGTTCATATACCACACAATCCAGTCACAGCAAAGCAGGACGGAATCATTTAAGCAACAAAACACTTTGATATAATCATAATATAAGCATTCTTATGCACCAAAAGGCTTCTATTGTTGTATAAAGTTGATAATAAATTTCTTTCTTTACTTTAGGAGTGTATTGACTGTTAATCACACGAAACAACACTGAATTTGTTTTGTTAATATTCTCTGTTTTCCTTTTTCTGAAGTCATCCTTTGTTTTATTCTCGTTGAGTTTTCAAAATGGCAACATGATTTAAAGTTGTCTTATATATTGTCATCATGACCTCACTGTAAATAAATGCTATCCTCTGCCCCATAAGCAGTTCAGAGTGTGTGCAAACACTTCTCAGTGAACTGATTCCATATTTTTTCAGTTATTGAGAAACAACACACATGTAATATAGTCGCGCTCTGATTGGCTCCGGCTGGTCTCTAGCTCAGCCACCGACCAATAGGGAGGCGGTGTTGTTTGTTCGCCGCTCCTGCGCTGCTATAAAGCGGCTGCAATGAGGGATGAGATGAAAAATAGTGATTCAAAGAAACCAAAGAAACCTTCTTCATGTGAATTTCCATCGCTGCTCTGTGTGTCGGTCGTCGAGGGACATTTGGACGTGCAGAGGCGGGTTTGACGGAAGACAGAGCGGCTCCATTGTCTCTGAATCCTCACTCACTCAGGTAGGATGCCCGCACCAAGGATGCTCCGCACCGGAGCTCTGACACACTGCATCATATTTGGCACGCTTGTGAGGAGGAATCACCCTCTCACAGTAAAACCATCCATCCCGAGCATCATTTTGCAGATGTGTCTTTTCCTTTACTTCAAGCCTTTTCCTGTCTATGACTTTCTTTGTTGAATGGCCGCAGAGAGGAAACAAGCTGCAACAGCCTTCAACACTGATAAACTTTAAGTCTGCTTTATTATTGACTGAGTCATTTTCTCTCATCCGACCGATGCATTCATATTGATATGTACACACGCCGCTAATTAGATTAAATCACATTAATCTGGATTATTTTGAGTCTTTCATTGCCCTTATCTGGACCGATCACTTCCTCCTCTTTCCTTTATTTTGCTGGGTACAGTGACGACAGTCGAGCGTGTATTTATCGCCGCACGAAAGTTATGATTACACCTTTAAAATAAAAACAGACAGCACAGGAACATGTGTGAGGCAGCAGAGAAACAGCTGAGGCTTTTGTATCCGGAAGCTTTTTATTGCCAGCTGGCTTGTGGTTTACTGTCTTTGTTTCAGCAGCATGATGGCAAGCCTCTGCACTGTTGTTGATACTGAACAGCTGAGCGTCTCTCGGAGGCTGTAGATGCGCGTCAAAACATTAAGAAATTAGACCGGAAACGTGCAGAGCTCGTCTTCAAGATAAAAGTCTAAATACGTTTACATGTGTTGAGCAACATTCAGTTACTTTATATAACCAGGACCTTAATTTTCTCACACAAATGAAATTGGATTAAAATAGTAGCAGTAATTAAATCCATATTTTTTTATTGTAATAGCCTTCGGTATGCTTTCAAACTGTTGCTTATTCTGGTGGGATTAGCATTTTTTCTGCAGACCTGGTTTTCTGTTTTTGTTTCTTTTGTTTTGTATTCATCTTGTTTTAATATAGTCTTCAAACAAAGTTTTATTCCACTTTAACCCCTAACCCCGACTCTGATGCGTGTAAAACAACACTTTTAATTTGAAACCAGTAACAGGAAAACTGTCATGCATTGAGGCTACCTTGACTAAGTGGGGAGGGGGCTGGAGATGCAGATTGGGGTTGGTGTTGGGGATGTATTGTGCGGATGATTTCAGTCCAGTTCAGACCAGTTCCAGCGCTGCTGTTGTTTCACCGCAATATACTTTGTCTTATTGTTCACAGTGCGACGATCTGCTGATCAGCTGCTTAAAAACACAACATGAAGTGAGTTTTAAACTGTGGGCCCCCATGCCATCTTTATCTGTCATAGACCTCAGTGCTTGGGGCGATGACAGGCATCAAGTTTCTATCCACACAAAAACAGCAGGTCATTAATAGCAGGACAGTGTGATTGATATGTGATTTTTTTTAACAGAGAGTAACATGTACAATAAGACTGATGGTTATTTTCTGTTAGGAACGAATCCGGTCTGTAGACCCTGTGCATCAGAGAGAAGTACACGGTTACTTCATTACTAAACAAAAGGCACCTTACTTTAATTGTTATCAGTGTTTTATTTCGTAAGTTATTTGTGCAATAAAATTAATGTTAAATGAGGCTGTGTTTTTTATTTGCACTAGTCTTCTAGTCTACCAATTTTTTAAAAAGTTTTTCTTTTTTTCTTTTTTTTTTTGTTTTTTGTTTTTTTTTTTAAAGAAAATGCAAATATGTGAACACATGAAGTGTGATTAGCCTGACAGCTGGTGCAGGTCTTCATTGTTGAACAACATCAGATTGTGTAAAGGAAAAGATAGTGACGAGCGCGAGCGCTGACAGCCAAACCACACCATGTCTCGCGCCGCACTGGTTCAAACCGGCTGGAACTCGCGCTGCATTCACGTGCAGTGGAGTTTTCTGTAAACACGCAATTGTTTTTACAGAAGCGTCGTCTAACTTTACATATATTGACTTTGAAAGAAGTCAACTTCCTATTGGTTTTTTCTTTGTTTTTATAGAAGCATTTAGAAAAACGTGAGCCTTTTTACGTATTTTGTTCACAATAATAAGATTAGACAATGAAATGTAAAAAAAATCAGTGAATAGTCAACACCAAATTTTAGAAAGCTTGAGTTGTTGACTTTGGGAATTTAATTCTAGTGTCAACCTAAAACCAAGTGGATTATTAATGCAAAGGCTTAGTATAAACAACGTCTCCTGGCAAAAAGACCCCTCTATAGTCGTCCCCCCACATAATAAATGCAACATCAACCTCACGTGTAGCTGCTGCACCACCATGTCACCAGCAGCCAATAGGAGAACAGCTGTGAAACCCATAAGCCAATCAGAGATGTCAGAGGCGGGAGTTGTTAATATTTATATGAGGGGCTTATGTGCCTGAAAGCCCTCAGCTGTTTTCTGTTTATGGCAGTCTTCCTCTAGACTACCATCATCATCATCATCAGGCCAGAACAAAGAAATGTGTACAGCTCAGGCTCAGGAAGTCATCCAAGACACGATATTGTGAAATCAAGCAGCTCTGAATCAATCAGCTTTGTTGCTCAAGTGTGTTTACACCTGTAAGAAATCTGACTCCACAATTATGCTGCTCTCAGAGTATTTTCACACAGTTTCAAGAGTTTTCCGACGGTTTTTCAGCAGTTTTCAAGAAAATATTGAAGAAAGTATTCAGTGCGAAACAAAAACAAAAGCTGACTAGATTTCAACATTAACGTGTACAATCATTCCATCACATAAAGTAGGTAAACAAAAAGACAGCAGTGATTGAAACATGCTGGACCAAATGTTTTTTTATGGTCATATTTGTAATTGTTACAGACTGCAGGAATTACTAGAATAAGCATCACATCACACAGTCTTTTTTAGTATATTAAAACCCCACAAGGATTAAGGATTCTTCCTGACAGGCTTATCTTCTCGTTGTTTTTCCCCCATCTTGTCTTCCAGGCTCCAGCAGCCTCCCTCACCTCCAGTCAGGCCAGTAAGGTGCTACCTCTGACCCAGCTGAGATGGCTCCCACTCTTGCCACAGCCTTCTCCCGCCGCTGGTGGATGGCGGTGACGGCGGTCATCGAGAACCTGCTCTTCTCTGCTGTGCTGCTGGGCTGGGGCTCCCTGCTCATCATGCTCAAGTCCGAGGGCTTCTACTCCTACCTGTGCACTGAGCTGAGTGAGTCAGCTTTATATAAGTTATTAAATTTAATGAAAGAGGCTGATTCAAGGTTTGTGGAAGGCTGCAGAACTGCACTGTGGGACCCGTTAGTGGTTGGAAGTATCTCATTTCATTTACTTCATTATACTGAGGCGTAATTTTAAGATATTTATACTACTAAAGTGCTTCAGTTTTTTTGCAACTCCTTTTTTGCACTGAGTATTTCTTCCACCACTAAATCCCAAAAATTACTAAATGTAAATTTGTTTTCTGTAATTACATTGTAATTAGATGAATGAGTTTTAACAATAAACTAGAGATAAATCACAAATTTTGGTTGATCACACTAGAAACTGTGATTTTTTATTCTTTTCATCACTTGCGACACAAATATTATTTTTAAATAGCTTTTTCTACCACTGCTGCTACAAACATGAACACTAATAAAGCTGCATATGGTTCATGTGAGGCTCTGAATCACAGTCCTATTTAGTTCCAGTATTTTTCATGAAAACAGCCTCATTCTGGGCTTTATGGATTTAATCAGAGCTTGAATGGATGTTAATGAGACGACCTTGCATGACAGCGACTTGAGTGTCTGAAACCAAAAGCTTTCAGCGGACTGATTGCAACACCCCAGGGTACTTTTTGCTGAGTGGGTGTGGTGGAATTATGGAGATTTAAGGACACACAAACAAGTGCACAAAAGGCTTTTTCAGAAAGTGATTGGGTTTCAACTCAAAAACAGCCTCCTTATTCTACAGTTCTTAATCACACTGCTAAACGTCCTCAGTGATGACAGCAAATGTGAGGAGAAGCTGCTCAGTGCATATTAGCAAAACATGCAAGATTCTTATTGATCCAGCAGTTTGGATTTCCTCATAGAAAACAAGTCAATATGGCAGCAGCAGGCCCGAAACAGGCTTCAAAGGAGGCAGGAAGTGCTCCGGCACAACAAACCAGCATTCATCCCTTCACTCCACACAGCCATGATCACACAGCCTGTTTTCTGACTTTGTGCCTTTGATCCTCTGATTGTCTGTGCATTTCTCTTTTTATATTCAACAAAGGAGCAGTGATGAAAGCTCTGCTGGGTTAATATGAGGCCTTTTAATGGTTTTATCCCTCTCACACAATCACATGACCCCATCTGAGAGCACTGTCATTGTCGCTGTGCGTCTGTATTAACTGCTCTTGGATAAATCTCTTTTGTCAGTCTATCAGTGGAAACAGCCTGTATAATCTGTGTAAAGGCTGATGATCCACTGGTGTTTGTGAAGGCATCCTGTCTATCTGATTGGATCAGGAATCTCTTGTCACTGACTCAGCTCAGGTCTCCACTCTCCAGTGTTAGAGCAGCACTTCTGATATTTACCTGTAAAGGCAGAGAGGTCTGAAATTAGGTCAAGCAGGTGTAACATATGCTGTTTGTTTGTGTATGCCTCTCTCACTTTGTAGTCAATGTGTTTGTGTGTCTGCAGTGGAAATTCCAAGCAAACATGCAGCACTGCCCTACTTCTAATGTGCAAAGGAGCTGTCTGCGTTTTAAATGAAACCTTTGACTGTGATTGTGGAAAATGAAAAACAAAACGTTTAGTCTTACTATGCTCTGTTCACTTTTGTGAAGCCGTTTCGGTCTGAATTTAAGGAGAGAGCAGATTAAAAGAGAGTTTCATATTTGAAACAAAATCCTCATACCCATATGAACACTGAAACAGAGCAGGTTGTTTGAGGACAAGAAAAAAGAGATGCCTGTATACATGACAGGAGGTATCAGATCTCAATGAACTGAGTAAGTTGTTCCAATTAGATGAAGCTTCGAACTCAAAGGCCTGTCAGCCAGTTTCAGTGTGTCTTCATCGAGCGGGTATCTTCAAACATTGCTGTCTCTTTGGTTTGAGTCCCTGGACACTGTTTTCTTTCTGTGCTGTGTTGAAATGAGAGTGACACAAAGAGGGAATTTTACACCAGAAAGACTCCAGATTTAAAACTTTTCCTCTTGGTTTGACTGACTCTGATTGCTGATCCCTCTAGTTGGTTTCATCTGAACTTAAATGAATTCTTATACCGATTTTTATTTTGTCTCCATGGTAAACATTAGAATTGGATGAGGAAAGGATCAGTTCTGCGGCTTAAAACTGTTTAAGTGTTCATACATGTGAGTAAAGATTTAGGAACAGACCTGAAAAATATGAAGCAATCCTTTTGTTTAATTTTCACCAGAATTTTAGCCCAATAAACATTTCAGTCTTACCTGGAATTTTAGCGCTGCTTCTTAAATTGTCTCCTTATTTACTACTCGCTGTTTCCCTGGAGAGGATTGAACAGTAAAACAGTTTGGGTTACGATGCAGGTCATGCACAGGTGAAAATTGAGAGGAGAGAAAAAAGGGTTGTTTCCTCTCTCCTTGATTTGGATTTCAGCGTCTCTGGACTCTATTTAAATAATGGCCAATCTAAAAAATGGAAGTTTTGATGTTGGCTGTCTAACGTGTCAGTTCAGTATGAACATGAGCCGAATCCTGATGCTTTTCCTTATGCTTCTGCTCTCAAATGGACGCTCATGTCTGGAGGCTAACAGCAGAGTGACTCAGAGGTGAGAGCACATTCAGAGGCAGAGCTGACCAGTCTACAGCCGTTCTGCACATTATTAATGCAGCCCAGTGCTCAGCTGAGGAAACAAAGCAGTGTCCTAGAAATTTCATCAAGTGGCCTGTCACCTTCTGCAGCAGCCTGTCTGATGATTTACAATAAGAGCCACAGCAGGTCCACACATGGTTTTCCTGTCAGCTCAGAGAAGTCAGAAAGAGGAGGAGGAAGAGGCGTTTTCGCGAAATTATGTCAATTCACAATATGGTTTTTTGATTTTGAACACATCCTGTTTAATTTTACTGTAATTATCTCTACCTTTTTTTTTTATCTCAGAACAGTCAAACCTCTGCTGAAAGTTCACAGTTTTCTTTCCGCCCTAAAAAGCATGTTCTTCCTCATGTTGGTAACACTGTGTTGTTTTCGATCAGTTCAGAACAGCTTGCTCTCCCACATGTAGGTTGTGGTTGTTTTGGTGGTGTGAAGCGTGTGGATATATATCTGTGTGTGTGTGTGTGTGTGTGTGTGTGTGTGTGTGTGTGTGGGTGTGGGTGTGTGTCATAAAGAGAAAAGGGAAACATGTATATGTCTTCACTTAACTCATCACCTGCTCTCACACCCTCTGACTTGTTGTTTTCTCCGGTCTCGGCCACTGACTGTGGTTCATTATAACACCTTAACTCTTGGTTGTTTTTTAAACACTGAGAGTGTGTTTTTAATCTATTCACTGCGTCACAAGAGGAGTTTATTTGTGGTCAAAGTTAACAGAAATAACGTCATTGCCAAAAGAAAACAGAGCAGGATTTATAACTGACTGTTAATTTGTTTCTCTTCTCCTCTTAAACACTGTGTGTGCTCCCGCTGGTGTGTTGTTGCCCTGAGGCTGATAGATCCGACCCTTTCACGATCGTTTGACCTTTACACAGTGATGACTGTATCCTTATAAAAGCAGCCTCCATCAGTGTGAGCAGAGCTCCTGTCTGAGAGATCACTGCCTGTTGATATGACCACTATCACATGGATGAGTTTTGTGTGCTGTAGGATCTGATCATTGACCTTCCAAACATCCTCTGTGATTACTCTTCTGTCAGGGTGTTGTTAAAATATGCTGATAATGAAGGTGTTGTCAGAGTTGTGTATTTGGGGGATATCTACACCTGAATGAAAGGACAGCTGGGAATGACAAGGAAACAAAGCTGCCAGTACATCCTGATAGTCATTAAAGCAACTGACTCTACAGGAGGTGAGTCTGTGTGACGGTCGCTGTATGTGTAGGAGAGCAGATGTACAGTTAAGGCAGAGGAGTGGCATAGAAAAATGCAGAGAAGGAATTTGGCGGAACGTACACACAAAATGGTGTTGACATGAACGAGAAACACCCTATGAATGCGGCACACTGTGTACATCAGTTAAGATTTATCACAAAGAAGATTTACAGGGGATCAAGTCAGTATTTAAACCCTCCAGTGTATGTACCTGTTTGTGTGTGTGTGTGAGTGTGTATGAGTGTGTGTGGTCAGGGCTCTACCATTTATTGACTCGTCTGCTGTGGCCATTTGATTAGTCAGCAGCCGAGGCCTCTGGGGGAGCGATGCCGCTGTCTTCTGTTGGTGGAACAGTCAGCTCTTACTGCTCCAATGCTCTTTAAATAGCAGCCTGAAAGTGAAGAGCACATAATCTCCATACTGACAGGAAGACTTGATCTCAACAGGCTTTTGAACGCTGATACTGAAGCCCATGTTTTCCAGTTTAGCCATGCTAGAAAGGTCGCTCCACCACTTTTATTCAGATTAAATAAAGTGGATGAGTGTTGAATGGATTAGAAAGTAAGTTTTTACAGATTTTTATGGCCCCTGGAGATGAAACCTACCGACTCTAGCAATTTCTCTGACCCTTTGTGTCCCAGGCTGATCAAATATCTCCATATCTACATCTACTTGATAAGTTGGAAGAAAAGTTCTGTTCAGAGGATGAGTTCAGATAAATTTGCATTGTCATAAAAAAATATGTCAAAAGCAACGATGATCAACAACATTCAATGTACTGCAATAAAGTTCATTAACTTATATCAACCTATTCAGATGAAGGTTTTCTCGTTGACAGCTCACTGTTGAGACATTAAGTCCATTAATGACCTTGGAAACAGCAGCTGACAAACTCACTACTCGAGGTCAATTCATTATCTTCTTTGGAGCTTTTGATTGGGTCACGTGATCTACAGTGGAGTTCTCATGGATTTGTAGGTAGACAATCCGACATCTGCAATGACAGCTTAGCATTTACAGAGGAAAATCACAATCCAAGGATGTACAAAACGTAATGATTGTTTTGTCATTTACTGATAAATAATTCAATCTAAAATTAGATTTACTCACATCAATTGCATCATAGCAGTTGTAATTCATATTTAATAGAAGGTTACAGATCTTTA
Organism: Ctenochaetus hawaiiensis; assembly: GCA_029783645.1. Taxonomy (NCBI): domain Eukaryota; kingdom Metazoa; phylum Chordata; class Actinopteri; order Acanthuriformes; family Acanthuridae; genus Ctenochaetus; species Ctenochaetus hawaiiensis. Next base: position 3,482,507 of record JAPZDY010000024.1, read on the forward strand.
TCACTCTGCATCCCCGTCACAAATCTCACCGCACCTTTGCACTGCTGCTTGTTTTTTGTGATGCTCTCGATCTCAGGTGCCCTCACATCCTTCAGTGAATTCATGTGTCTGAATTAAAACAGCGCTGCAGTCAATAGTCATTGTTCAGTCATATTCATTAAGCCACATTACCTTTCACCTACTTATATCCTCACAGTTCACGGGCTAATTTTCTGCATTTAACATGACATAATAGTTTCCTGTTGTTCCTCCAGATTCCCCCTTTAGCCCAGAGACCAGCGTCAACACCCTCCCCCCCTCTGTCCCTTTACCTTAAGCTGCCTCAACAGAGGCACAAACCAACAACACACACCCTTTTAAGAGCAGAGTGGGAAAAGCAGATTTTCTGTTCTGTTGTTCATTAGACCAGCCAAAACTTTAGCTGCTGTTGACTGCTTGCCCCTGGGGTTTGAAACGAAGAAAACAGTCTGATGACTAAGTTCTGTGTGCCTCCCTGCCTCCATCAGACATTAAACATGTGGTAACTGCTGAGTCTGTCACTATTGTTTCTGTTTGAGGAAAACAAGTCAAGGTGAATGAGGAGTTGTTTTCCTCCCACAGCCCTCCTCTGTGTCCCCCGTCTGTCTCTCTGTCTGTCTGTTGACAACAGCAGAGTTTCACCAGAGGCAACAGTTTAATAGAGAGGATGGGCAAAAATAGTCCTCATGAACTCAGCTGACTGTGTTTACCAGTGATCCAGCAGAGCCAGCCAGTATCTGTGTGTGTGAAAGTGTTCGCCAGGGTTCCCCCCCAACATGCAACAGGGGTGCAGCTGTGACTATTTCTGGTGCCTGTTTACTCTTTATTATTGTGTTGTTTTCCCTCCAGTTTGTTTACTTGACCTTTCATGAGTCTCCTGTTTTTTTTGGATCAGCGGCTCAGCTTTTAGAGAGGGAGGGGTGAAGGTGCAGGCTTAGACCTCAGAGAGCAACATGAAAAATGAGCTTGCTTTAATAAACACCGAGGAGGCATTTATTTTAGATCACAGTGAAACCTCAAGAGTGATTGAACAAGTCAGCAGGTTATTTTCTGGCTTTATTTCATGATGTTACTTTCTAAAATGATGTGCAGCAAAACAGACGTCTGCAGTTGGCCTTAAAGCTTCAATATGTCAGACTTTTCATCAGGAAAACATAAAACTGAGATTCATCCTGTTCGTCAAAGATAGATTCTGCTGTTTGATGTGGATACTGATACAGTTTGTGAAAAACTGAGCATCAATAGTTAAAATGAAGCATCTTGTAAAATATACTGAGTTCTGTGAAATGAAATAAAAAATAAGATAGTTTTCATGTTGCACATTGGTATCTGTTTAAACCCAAGTATTAAGACACCTCAAAAAAAAGTTAAATAAAACAACGTTTTCATATGTTACATTTAAAATCTGACATATTTTTCTTCCATCTCTCTCCCTCCAGAAAATGCCTCCAGCCTCAACCTCACGTCATCTGAGGAGCAGCTTTACATGAACGGCTGGCCCATCTGTAAGGCGCAGGACGAGATGTTGAACCTGGCCTTCACTGTGGGCTCCTTCCTGCTGTCTGCCATCACCCTGCCCATGGGCATCGTCATGGACAAATATGGGCCACGGAAGCTAAGACTTCTGGGCAGGTAGAAGAAAATTTGAATCTATTTCCCGCTTGATATCACACAATGTTGAAGAGTTAGATCCTTTTTGTTTTATTAATTGCCTTACTCATACCCACTGCTCTGTTTCCAGTGCCTGCTTTGCCTTATCCTGCCTCCTCATCGCCTACGGTGCCAGTGATCCAAACAGTAAGTATTCCAGTTTACATAACTTATCTATATTATACACTGTATCTCTTTAACAGCTTCATATGTTCACTTGATGGTACTGACTCACACAATGCTCTCAATCATGGTGTGTGAGCCATATTGTACAGCTCAGCTGCACACAGACACATACAGTGTATTGATGCAGCAGTGACACTTTAATCAATCAGATGGGATGTGTGGGAGTTGTCTCGTGTCAGCAGATGAACCACATCTGTCTGCTCTCTCTCCTGCAGATCTGTCCATCCTGATCTTCTTTGCGCTGGCGATGAATGGGTTTGGAGGCATGTGCATGACCTTCACTTCTCTGACAGTAAGTAGGAAAACTAAGATTACAGAACTAAATTTTCAATCTAAAGTTGATTACACTCGATATTTTGTGTCATTGGATCGTTTGTCCCTCAAAAAAGTCACAAAATTACCTGAAACAGAACCAACAGGAGACATAAGGGACCCATCAGGCTAGGATTTAAAACATTGACATTTCTGACTAAACTCATTAATTTCAGTGGAGCTGCTGTGATAAGTGGATTTGCACAAGAAGGCAAAGTAAATCCGCACAGAGATTTTGCACTGAGTTGAACTTTGGTGATCTTACACATGTTGAACTGGCGCTGTTGAACAGTAGCAAACAGTCTAGACAGTAGTGGCTTTTAATAAAATGTCCAAACTAAAAGAAGCAAAGCATACTTGCCATATCAAACCATCTAATTACAACCCTGCTTTGCTACATTACAAACTTAAACCTTCACATACAGCCCAGCTAATATGGTACTTTAAATAATTTGTCATTAGCAGAAACATGTGTTCATAATGTCTGCTGTTATTCAGCCTGAAAATACCTAGATATGATTTTAGATCCCTATATAACATAATAACTAAATGTTAAAAAAACATAAATATACTAGCTTGACCAATTTCCTTTATTGCCAGGTAACTTCTTTAGCTAGCCTTCTAACATGTATTAAGCTAACTCAGAGCAAGCCAGCTAGTTTGGTCTCAACAAACAACAACAACATTTTCACCTAGCTATTGGCAGCATCTTGGGGCTGGCTAGCATATGAACAGTTAGCTGGACAGCCCAAAAGCACTCTAACAACACCCAGAGCGTGTTACTTTGAGTCATTAAGCTTTCTATTAAGCCGTCTTCAGGGCTCTCAAGTTTTGAATGCAGGCAAGAGTGACTTTTCCCCCCCCACTGGACACCCCCGACCAAAAAGCGTGACTGTCACGCTCAATGCGTGAGACTTGAGAGCCCTGCGTCTTTTTTGCAAGGATGTTCGAATG
>JAPZDY010000024.1:3491124-3514669 GCA_029783645.1 Ctenochaetus hawaiiensis
CGCCCTAACCGGGACGCGAACCAAGGATCTTCTAGCTGTGAGGCGCTGCTGCTAACCACCGAGCCACCGTGCAGCCCTTCAATAAATTCAGTTAAATTAAATAAATAATCTGCACCTGCATCTGCCTCTAAATAAACCCTGCTCTGTTATCTCCAGGTGACTGCTCTGAAACAGAAAAAGACCTTTAGTGGCTGTCCAAACACTGAGCCCATTTGTGTGTGTGTGTGTGTGTACCCTGCCACTATCTGCATGGATACACTGTGACCACAGCGCGCACAAAAGAGCTATTCAGAGAAGAACCAACAACAAAGTACATGGTGGAAATTATTTGTATCTACAAATAGAACTGCTCTTAGTCTTTTCCTCCAGTATTTCCCTGGAAATCAACTGACTGTAATATTTGTAACGCTATCATGAGACAAATAGAGAATTAGTAGCATTGAGGATGAGGGTGTATTGAGGACATAAGTGAAAGACAATAAATTTGAGGGGAAATTTGAAAAAATACAAAAAACTGGGAATACAGCTGAAAAGAGACAATACAATCACATAATTTACCTTGACGGCCAATCTATTACTTTAATGATTAAGAAAACCCAAAACCAGACAACTGCTCTCTAAAGGAAAAAGTTGTTTTAACCTAATAGAAATTACAATTGTTGTTTTTTTTCGCTAGGTAGCAGACTGACCAGAGGAATGGCACTTTGGTTGGTCATTAAATGTCTCAGCAACTGTTAGATAGATTCCCATGGAATTTGGCCAAAAGGATCCATAGGATAATGGAGTCTGATATCTGATATAGTCTGAGTCTGATATCTTTTTTGATCTCAAGACTTTTCCTCTTGTGCCACCAAGCATGACATTTACATGGGGTTTACATAACTATCATGAAACCTTATTCAAAATTTAGTTTGTCCAAAGCTTTGATGATGAAATACCTGTAAACTGTGACATTCTCATCAGCCTCAAATGTAGGTTAGTTTGTGTGAGAGCTAATTAGCAAATGTTAGCTCACTGACATATTTAAACAATATAGGCTACCCTTAAACATTAGCATGTTAGCACTCTCATTGCAAATGTGTTAGCATGCTGATATTAGCATTTGGCTCAAAGCAATGTTGAGCATAAAAACAACCTCACGGAGCATGGCTGAACACATTTTGTCTTGTTTAACAGAGAAGAAAACATTTGTATGCTTTAGCTATTTTAATGGGATACATGGTCATAAGGGAGCATGATCCCTGCTCAGACAATGATGTGTTAATGACATTTCAGACCCATTTCATGTCTGTATTATTGTGACTGTGTACAGTTACTGTGCAGTAGGTTGCTTGTTGTGTCCTTTAGCGCCTGAAGCCGCAGCAGACTCTTTGTCCCGCTGTGCTAAACAGTCACAAATTCACTCGTCTGCTTGACTGATGTGTTATTGACTCCTGCTACAAAAACACTGTTATCTGCTCCTTGTCAAGCCTGACAGCTGCCCATCAACACACTCACTTTAACTCTATCATTCCCTTTGATTCCTACTTCTTCTTTCATGATTAGCAAAACCGGTTTATGACATGTTTTTGGGAAACAGTGGTCACAGCAGCTGACTGTGACTCAGACCTACTAACCCAGAGAAGCTCCCATGTGACGTTACTGCTTAATCAGCCCACGCTCAGCATTACAAGGACGAGATGTGGTTTTAATTGTAATTTGGGCATGCTGCTACACACATAGACAGGTTTTTTGCTCTGGCATAGCACTGTTAGCTCACGTGATTATGTTTTCTTCTCCCACTCATCCATGCGCTTGCAGAAACTATTGCCAGTGGCAACAGTGCTGCTTCCAAATGAACCTGTTCCCAGAGTGAATAAATAAGCCCTGGGTGAATTAGTGGAAGAGACACAGATAATGTGGATGACAGGGAGGTTAGGGTGTGACTTATAAGCTTTATTCCTTTGTTTATTATTCCTTTGTATTTGCAATGAATATCTGTAACATTAACTGGAAATTGTTCAGTAAGTGACCAAGAGACTGTGTGAAACTATTGGAGTAGTAAGCAGGACTAAACCTAAGGTCTTTTTCTGGCAGCTTTTGGAGAAATTTAACCTGACATCACACTACTGAGCAGAGCTGAACAACAAAGCCATGAGGAAAAACAAAATCCTACTTTACATGTGTAAACAGATAGACACTCCCATATCACCATACAAACACACTGCGATTGCTGCAACACCCGATTGTCCTAAAATGGCCCTCATGTTTAAATCCCAGGCCCTTGCCCAACTCTCCACGGGGCTATTAGCATTATTTTAAACCATTCTCTGGATTTAGAAAAGGAAAAACCCTCCCCAGAACATATCAAAAAAATTAAATACACTGGTTCCAAACTGTTATTTCAGTACAAACTTTATTTTATAATCTATCTTAGAATTGCAAAGTAATTGTTTGCAAAGTAATTCTATACAGTCCTTAACTTCAAGCATACCAATTTCTTCCCAAGGTTGTGGCTATTGGTAGAGCTCTTGCGAAAGACTGGACAGGAAAAATGACGCATCATCACAGTCTGGAGGATCAGGAAGTGATAAAGCAACATTGGGGAGATCTGAACCTGTTGACTTTGCAAAGCTATCAAGGCCTTGATTCATCATAACCACATCACGTCTGCTGAGCTAGACACAAGCTGAGCTGGTCATTTGTGTCTCCCCCTCGTGTCTTCCACACCAATTGGGCCAAAGGTCACCCATCTTAGCCCTGGTGTTGTCAGCCAGTCAGCCTCCTCCTGTAAAGTGTCATAACTGGACTCTTCCAGTTGAGCGCTGCTACAGAGAATCAGGAGTGCAGGAATTTGGGGCTCTTATTTTGGATGTCATGGCGAGGGTGTAGTGAATTTTTTTCTTTTTTGAGCCCACCTTTAGTCCAATTAATCTGAAGAGTGACGTGTATTTGGGGTGAGAGGGTTCAAGCAGCTGCCTAACAAGCTGCACCCCCGCGGTGAACACAGCGTCCGGATGAACAGGCGGATGGACAGATGAGGACAATGGGAAAGAGAGAGTGGAGGGAATTTTGAGTGCATTTCTTTTTCTATTTATGACCCAGTACGATGTTAAATCCTAATTTTTAGCTCCATGCCCCCACTCATTATGGTCCCACTTCATTCAATGCTATTAATTTGGAATTTCCTCTCCTCCATACTAACACTACATAAACTCCAGATGCCATAAATAGAACATCACACTGACTGAGAGGATAAATCTCTAAGCCACATGTTCCTCTCGTACTCCTTTTTTTCTACTCTGTTTTTGACTTCTAGAAGAAAGATATTTACAGCTTGGGGTTGAGTAATTAAGAACAACATGTGCTCTTGTCTCAAGTGAGAGTTAAGTGTAGTTATGCAAGACTTTTCTGACCCTGATCCATTTCAAATACTAGAACAAAAACATTGCAAGCAACACCCTGCTGCACACAGTACAGGGTGTACTTAAAGCCTATCAAGCCTATCAAAAGTCAATAATGAGGAGCTCTGTTTTGTAGGCAGAAAACCTCCTCGCTCCACCTCTAAGCTCTGATGTCAAACAGCTCAGAAAGCTGATTTTCTTTTCTTCCAAAGTAAAACTTGAGCAGTCTGAACTTTTGCATGTTTTGTCAAGAAGTGGTTAAGTGATTTGTCTCTTTAAAGTTCCTGGCTAAAAGTGATTCACAGTGATGTTAAGAATATTCAGATGTTAAAACTAGGTAAAGATTGAGATTGTTCACATTTTTGAAAGAAATGGCTCCATGGTTCTTTACACTGCTCCGGAATGCTCCAAATCACAAGCTTAAGAAAGTTCAGGTCCTACATCCCATAAAACAAGATAAAGGTGGGAGCAACTAGTAAAAGAAGTTTGAATTTTTTCCATCAGAAATCATATCAATTTAACTTAGTTTTATTCCATATTTTGATCCTGGTCATTCAAGCCACCTACAGTGGCTCTATGCTCGCCCTGCATTTTGAGAACCACTGATTAACATGAACCTGTTGTGTGTTATATTTAGGGAGCAAGCTGAATGGTTTATTTCTGTTCCTCCATAGCTCCCCAGCATGTTTGGAGACCTGAGGTCGACCTTCATCGCTCTGATGATTGGATCCTATGCCTCCTCTGCTGTCACTTTCCCCGGCATCAAGGTAACAGTTGACTTGTGCTGTCAGTTGAATCATCCAGTTTTCCATTTAGCTCAAAATATACGTTAGTCTCTCCTCATCTGTCATGGAAAGATTCCTCCTAAAAGGCAAGAATCTAACATTAACCTAAATGAATAACACTGCTACCACAGAATGGGATATTGATTCTCCATTATAATGTGTCTGCTTGGGTGCCTGTGCCTGCCTGTAGGTGATCTATGACCTGGGTGCCACCTTCATCAGCATCCTGATGGTTTGGGCCGCATGTGCCTGCCTCGTCTTCCTCAACTGCTTTGTCAACTGGCCTCTGGAGCCTTTCCCTGGTCCAGAGGACATGGACTTCACGTAAGACAAACTCATGCAGTTACTCTCTCACACACACACAAGCACACACACACACTCAAAGGCATCCAAACTTTTCTGTAGCCTCCAGCTATCATTGTTAGGCAGCTGCTCTAATGCTTTTAGCTAACCTCAGGTTATACCTGCTGTAAATGGATTCCATCTGAGCCCAGACAGCCTGCATTCTCCACAGAGCTCACTGCATTACTGCATACGCACATGTACATGACTGCATAAACATGCATGCTCACACACTCATGAGCAGTAAATCCCTGTGTAATGTAGCAGAGGCCTGTGGGCCTTAAAGACAGGAAAGACCATGAATCCAGATGATCGGCTGGCTTTGCTCTCAATCACCTGGATCCTTTGTTTCCTACTATCTCTTCCCTTTCTCTCTCTTTCTCTCCTGACCTTTTCCTCTTTTATCTTGAGTTCCTGCTCCTCCTCCTTCTTCAACTGAAAGCTTTCCCTTCTCTAAATTTTGCACTCGCATTCACCTTTCACCTTCTCTTCTGTTCCAATTTTTTCTTCAGGGTGAAAATCAAGTTCAGCTGGCTGGGCTTTGACCACAAGATCACAGGGAAGCAGTTTTATCGACAGGTGACCACCGTGGGGCGCCGCCTCAGTGTCGGAAACTCCATAAAGCAGCAGCACCAACCACCCAAAGACCTGGCCACGCAGGAAGCCAACAAGCTCTGCCTGTCCACCGTGGACCTGGAGGTGAAGTGCAAGGCCCAGGAGGAGAGTAAGTCTGCCACAAAACTCGTCTAACCAAGAAGTTCTGCATGGTTAGGGATCTACAGTAAATAAGTTTATAAAAGTAAATTGGAGACCAAGTTGAAGTTAATTAAAAGCATCCTGCTTGGAAGATCTCTGGTGTTGCGCTTTCCCCATATGAGCCCATTCACAGCTTCATTTCAGTGGCATTTGCTGCCATCTGATCATTAAAAGTGGAATCCTCAACATGCCATTAAGAGATTGTGGCTGCAGTCTGTGTCTGTGAGAGAGAGCACATCCAAATGGTGAGACAGAGATGCTTTTCAATAAAACAGATAAGTCAATATAAGAGCTCCTTGTGCTCATATGATGCAGTCTTTAGTCAAGCCGGTCCCACTGCTGTTTGTTATCCCTTTTCCAACTTATGAATATTCATCAGAGCCTCTCAGGAGTCATTCTGTTGGTTGAATGAACCGGGAAAGAGAGCTTCTCTGTGTGGGTCAGATTGTCTGAAAGATCCATGATGGACAAAGGCTCTCCAGACAACAGCCTATCACACAACCCCGGGAGGGAAAAGTGATACGAGCTCTCTTACACAGTTTTAAGATCATGAGAGCCAAAGTCAGAGTTTGGCAATATTGTTTTCATAAAGGTTATTTTACTGACATCTGTATGCTAAGTATAATAAAAAAAACTTAAACTAAACCAAACTAAACTAAACCAACTAAAAACACGCAGAACTCTGAGGACACTTTTTGTTCATGGTTTAGATTTTTTTGGTGCACCAGCTATGCTCTTAATGACCTGCCCAGCAGACTGAAAAAAGGAATTTAAAATGCATGTAAATCTGCAGCATCCTGTGACCCATATCTGTGCACAATTTAGGCACAATAACCACATCCATCACTATGTTATCCCTGAAATGCCCCCTTACCTCTGCCCTAGATCCACACTAGGCTAACCTTTGTCACCTCAACACCTCCAAGCCTTCTCAGGCCCCTCTGGCTCTCCTATACCAGGGTTAGGGACACCCAGTGGGGGAGACTGCTAGCTCACCTCCCTCTCTTTGGTACCAAATGGACCGTGGAATTGGTTCAGACCTCTTTCTTAGAAAAGCCACTCAGCAGGTGTGTGGCGCACCGGCTAGAAGCCCTGGAGAAGCATTGTTGTGGTCTGAAGGCCAAGCATCAGCCAGTTCAAGTGTGTGTGTCTGTTGATGTGTTGTTGCGTGTGTGTGTGCGTGTGCGTGCGTGTGTGCGTGTGATTTGAGTACGGTCAGGATGCCCACGGTTGGATTCATAACAGCAGGACATGTTTCCTCTGTCAGGAGCTTTAAGGAGGGCCATAAAACACACACACACACACATACACAAACACACACACTAGACTTGCTCCCTATCATTCCTCTCTAATTTGATGGCAGATGTAAAGGTTGCAGAGTGCAGAGTGAGATCACAGGAACCACAGGTTTCTGTTCCCCCAGTCTCCTGAGATCAGAAATCCTGATGTGGATTCCAACTCATGCTGCTGCTTTATTCTGTCATCAGTAACAAACACAAATATGTAGCTGTACCTAAACACTCATCATGGCCACGGTGTACTAGTTCGGTATGTAAACTAACTTTGAGCCAGTACTGAAGATAGACTGCTTTTGGAGGCATTATGGCAGCAAGTGTCTCAGTCAGCAGGAGTATTACACAAGTGAAACATTTTGCTGACTATTAAAAAGATGCAAAGAAATGCAGTACAGACATTCATGACCTCTGCTCAAAACAAAGAGCAGAAATTGACATCCTGACTTTTTGCCATTCCTGCTGGTTAGCAGTTGTTTGCATGCTGACATGCTAAGCTAAGTAGATGGTCATTGCCTTTTAAACACAAGCTTAAAAATCTGAACTATTTTCATTTTGAAAACTGACAAGAGCACATAGCATAAGCGCAGCGTCGCAAAGCTGCTAGCAAAGATGTGTGGACTTAATTTTATTTTGAGCTCCATCAAAGGGAGGAACAGAGATAACTATTGCAAAAATGCAAAACATTACATTGCAAGCTTGACCTGGTACCAAACAACCGCTTCATTTAGCCTCAGATGGTTACCTGTTGTTCTGGGTAATAAGCCCACCTGTTCCATCTGTGCACTGACAATTAATTGGTTTGTCCAGTGCTCCACCATATGGGCAGTTGTGTCCAATTTCCATTTATATTTACAACTTTGATTAATGATCAACTTTTCTGGGAACCCACTTTTCTTTGACTCCCCCAGCACACTCAGCCTCTAATGCAGGATAAAACACCTTACCATGGCACCCAGGGGCCAGCGGAAACATTTAGATGACAATCTCTTTTCTCCATCCTAACCACAGTCTTACCCTGGATACGAAGCACATCATCAAAAAGGAGATTAGGAAGTGAAAAGAGACAGAAAGTCTTGTGTAAAAACAGGCAGGTTTGGGCTTGAAGCTGTTTATGAAAGTTCACCTCTGCTGCTGCTGCTGCTTCGCCTACAGACTGTGGAGGCTCTAAAAGAGGTCATGTGGGTTTCCATGCTGATGCTGACAGAAGAAATGTGCTCACAGAACTCTGAGTTACACTTCTATTTTGTACCAATAAACAACATGTTTTCGTTTTAAACCGCACTGGCAGCCTGGTTCTGTGGACTGCTGTGTCTGCTCATTGATGTGGTCCACCTCTTTGGTCCAAACTCAACCACTGCTGATGCATCAACAAACAGATCTGATCCAAAGCCTGACTGTAATCGGGGCCTCTCCTCTTTCATGTCTTCTGCAGCTCAGTCCTTCATGAAGAGCATCTTCAGTTCCATCTTCTTGCTGAGCCTCATCACCATGTGTGTGACCCAGCTGCGCCTCATCTTCTACATGGGTGCCATGAACACCATCCTGGAGTCCCTGACAGACGGAGACCTCAGCACAGGTGTGTGTTGCTACTAATATGATTTAAACTGGATATGGACACACAGACGGTGCTTTGTGACTGTTGCTTTATGCCTTTAACATCTAACCACAGACACTTCACTGCACTGCAGTGGATGTTCACTTCTTCCAAGACTATTTGTATTTTCTATGTCCGCTCTCTAACAGCTAACAGTCCTCTCTCAGCTGCTTTCTTTGCAGTCACACTGCGGTGTTGCTTGTTGTTAACACAGCTTTATCTGTCCTTTTCCGTTCCTCTCCCTTTCTCTTTCTCTTTTCTTGTCATGCTGCCTTCATGCTGCTGTTGCAGTGGAAAAGATGCAAGTGGGTAAGAGACCACAGGCTAAACTTACAAAGCTCTAACCACCTACACCCTCTTCAGCCTCTCTCCTCATCTGTCTCTGCATCTTATGTTTGCTTGTTACTATGTGCATCATCTCCTTAACTCTTCATACTGTACTGTTCTTGTTCAAAACTGCTCAAAATACAGTGTAAAACAAAATAATAACTGTACTGTCATCTGTCTCTCAGTGAGCGTCTACACGTCCATCTTTGGCGTGCTCCAGCTTTTGTGTCTGGTCACCTCTCCTGTGATTGGCTACGTCATGGACTGGAGGCTCAAAGACTGTGAGGATGAGAATGACAAGTGTGTCAAGAGGTGAGGATGCACACAAAAAACACTCACAGAAAAAAAAAATTAAAAAAGCAGAAAAAAGCTTTGCTAATTTTCATTTCATTCTGTTCCATTAGGGAGCCCGGTCAGCCCCGTCGTCCAGACAAGCAGATTCAGAAGATCGTCAATGCCACCAGAGCCTTCATCTTCACCAATCTGCTCCTGGTTGGCTTTGGAGTCACCTGTATCATCCCTAGCTTGCCTCTTCAGGTACACAAACACACACAGGGTAGAGTAGGTATGCTCTTTAAAGCTTCGCAGGAAGTCACATTTCCCAGAATGTGCTGCTGTAGCCCTGAGTCTCCTGACAGAGAGTTACCACTGCAGAGAGTGAGAAAGAGAGATGTTTGAACAGGAGCCTCACATGGCAATGCAGCTCCTGGTATTTCTTGGTACTATAGTGACACCTACTGGACAAAAAAGTCATTGAGTGTTATTTACTCTCTGTGACTCTTATTACAGATAAAAGCCATTTCTCAGCGATGACAACCCAGCTGTATGATCTGATCTGATACTTGATGGAAAATGTATCTTTATTTACTCTTTTCTTCTCCTTTTTTAGATTCTGTCCTTCGTCCTGCACACTATTGTCAGAGGCTTCATCCACTCTGCAGTTGGAGGCCTCTATGCTGCTGTGTAAGTGTGAGATACTCATTAGATGACGGCAGACCAAAACACAAAGATACTGTATCATACATTAAACTATACACTTAACTGTTTATAACATAAAACCCATGACAAAAATGTATAACTTGATGACAATATTATTAATTTAATATCACTTATTAAAATCAAATATAACGAGTACTCTGTACACATGATATCCCCTCAGTTTAGTTATGAAAGCCTGTTTAAATTTAGCATCTGAGTCATGTTGTTTGTCCCATGCAGGTATCCTTCCTCTCAGTTTGGCAGCCTGACAGGCATGCAGTCCCTGATCAGCGCTCTCTTCGCCTTGCTCCAACAGCCTCTGTTCATGGCCATGATGGGACCCCTGGATAAAGACCCTCTATGGGTGAGATGCCACAAACACATGGACATTAGTTCAACTGTGTATTAGGAGCAAGTTCTGTGGGAAATGTTAAGATGGAATTTTAGTTTCATGTTATCATGTTGATCTGACCTTTTTGCTGTCTTCAGGTAAACGTGGGCCTGCTGGTGCTGAGCATGCTGGGATTCTGCCTGCCCCTCTACCTGCTTTGCCATAGCCGTCGCCTCCAGCGCCTCAGGGACGAGCGTGACGAGGATCCCAAGATTTACCTCCAGATCAACAACGGCAGCAAGCCTGAGGCCTTCATCTAGACTGAGAGGAAGAATGAAGAGGGTGATCTTTCTAAAGTGGAGAAGCTACACTACACAAACAGAAGGACAGAGAGACGAAGAAAGGGGAGATGAGATACATATAATAAATTCTTTCTTCCCGTTCTCCCTCATGCTGAAGCACCTCTCTCAGTTCATCTGCATTCAGACACCTCACAAGCCCCTCACATTCCCCACAAACACACTTTCACTCACACCATTTTACTGCCAACCGTGTGGTCAAACAGGACTGCACACCACTGTGACTCCCAGTTTCACCCTCTCTGACACTAAACACTGTGAGAGACCCCACACATGCACATGCATGCTCACACACACACACACAAGCCTGTTGAAACCCCATGGAGAGGTCTCACTCCCTCGACTGCATCTCAGCTGAGGAGAAAACAGACTAATGGGAGAAAGAAGCAGACAAGGATTTTTTTTAATCTCCCAAAATGACTCCTCCACATCTTCTCTTCACTCTTTTTTTTTATTTCTCTCTGTTACGCCTGTTACTGACTTGTTTAGCCTCTTCCAGTTCTTCTTAAAAACATAGAGGAAGAAGATGCCAGCCAAAGGAAAGTTACAGTGAGGAGAAAGAAAATCCACAGTGACAGTATTTTTAAGTCACCTCACAACAGCTGGTTGTGGTGTTATGAATGTGCACAGGAACAACCATGACGACCTTCGCTTTCTCATTGGTCATCCAGCCAGTTTATAATGGATACACACACACATACACACAAGTGGCACCTTTGGCTGTGGCATCTCTGCTTCCTCTTGTGCTTGAGGACATTAACTGAATGAGGAGCCACAGACAGCAGTATTGGTAGCAGTTCAGACTGAAAAACATGGTAATGATGACTTTTTAAACAGCACGGGATTCACAGAGAAGTTAGTGAAGAAAACTCTGTGGCCTCTCTGCGTGTGTGTTACATAATGCAGTATGAGAAACACTGCTTTCTGGGGTTAGTCAGACTCCACTGCATGATGCCAGAGATAGTGCTGCGCCTATATATCTGTTTCATTCAGTCACTAGTGCAGGAAGACACACTCAACTTGCCAAGTCGGCCTGTTTGTTGTGTCACTCATAAATTCTTCTTGAGTGTTTGGAGTATGTAATCTTTTACTGTTTTATTTTCAAAATGTATGTTCTTGCAATATGATCGCAGATGTGTTGTTAAATCTTTGTTCCTTACACATGATCAGCTAATGATGAGACGCAAATGTGTAGAGTAGGTAGATGGGGCAAAGATTCTAGATATGGTGTGTTTGTACAGGTGGAGGTGGCGTCGGGGGTGGAGCCTCTGCGTCATTCCACTGGCTGTACATGTGTAGTTTTGATTCGCTGTAGCAATAAGTGCTTCTGTGAGGTGCTGGACAACATGTTGACACACAATCATACGCAGAAAGGCAAAAGTGTGCATGTTATGGTCTGTATTTCTAAGTCAAACAGGTGCTAGTTGAATTACAGTAATATGTTTTATTTTTTTTGCATTTTGCTTTAAGAGGTGGTTTACAGAGGCAACAAATAGCCGTCAAATTACTTAAAAGAGCTGTTTCTTTATTCGTTAACACAGTGGATTCCAAAGAGCCAATCAAGTTGCCATTTTTAAATGACTCTTGGTTTCTTGTTGGTCTTGTGGTAATTCTGCGCTGTAACCCGGGTGCAACCACAACAGCAGCTCTGGGAAACTTGAATTCACCTCTTACAGACAAAAAAGGGAGATTTGCTTGAAGATAGCGGGCTGATGAAGACACTGTCCTCCAGCCTCTGAGAAAAGTGCAAAGTGATAAGATTTAGACTGTAAAGTCTCAGGGGATAATAATTGTTGTTTGATTCAGCCTGTTGTCTTCAGATGCCATACAGAGAAGCTCCTCAGATGTTTTACCTGCCTGGCAGTAACTCACAGAGGCACTTCCAAAGACAGCCATGACCCTCAGAGTGCCTCTCTATGTGTTAAGATGATGGGAAGAGCGGATCCAGGCAGGATGTGGCGCACCCAGTCCCTCTCTCCCTCCATCTATCCATCCATCTATCTCTTTCATCCATCCATCCGTCTGTGAAAACACATCTTGAAATGTCTGCTAATGACAGGTGACAGAGCTGAGAGACAAGCCTCTGCTGCCATTACTTGCCCCGTGAATGACAAAGTGAAAAATGAATGGCACATGATGCACTTTAGATCTCTAGAAATGGACCTCTGTCACAAATTTCTGAATGGCCACGCCACTCTGTATCATAAATGAGTGTGTGGCTACTTACAGGTGGTGCACGATGCAAAGAATGTATGCTCAGAGCTGCGGACGCAGATTTTTAATTTCAAAATGGAAAGATGCCCTTATTTTTTATATTCACAGAAAAAACTAATGCTTCTCATGCTTATTGTATTGCCTTTATGTGCACAGACGGTGTGGCAGAGTCTTGTCTCTCTGTTCTCTCATTAGTGTGGACAAACCAATCAGAAATGTAGGTTATTCATCTTTACAAACACTGCATGAGTTTATGATCTGTAAAAAGGAGCAAAGTAAGTTGTATGGAGTTAAACTGGTGCAGTTTTTACTACACCATGTAAGTTAGATTACAAATGTGGAGAAATTTTTGCAAAGTGGAAAAAAAAAAAAAAAAGTTTATTTTTTAGATTTTTTTATTTTAATTAAATGTTTTTTGTTAGTTAAAGTGTGTCATCCTCTAGTGCATACCCATGCATTCCACAACATGGAAATGCCTGCATGTAACAGCATACATGTACATTTATTTGCAGTACAAATCTTTATTAGAAGTGATTTGTTTTTACTTCTCATTTCTCATTCTTCTGTAATTACGGCACTAATTTAACTCCATGTATGCTGGTGTGTCTTGTTACTAACGTTCCTTTGGTTTGACATGTTATGATAGACATGTACAGATATACTCTGATGCAGTGTTTTCCTCCTACTTGATGAATATCAGTGATGGTGGACATTCTCTTTTGCCTGGTAAGCTATCATGACATCACACTGTGGCTTCACATGAAATGAGGTCATTTTCCTTAAGTACAAACTTGAATTGAAGTCACACGTTACATCATGTGATAGTCAAGCCTTGGTGTTTGAATGGTGAATTACCAGGTGAAATCCTCACTCCCTTGACATAGAAAACTGTTCAGCACTTTTCTTCACTGTTGTACCTTAAACAGCTCACCCTGTCCTCCACACTATCACCTCAACCTCCTCAGATAGAGATTCTACAGTAGCTTTGTATATCGATTGATGCATTGATAAATTGTTTATTCTCTGAAGATGAATCCTAGTGTCAGCTTTAGCTTGCAGGTGTTTTGTGTATGATGATTGGAAATGGGGGTTTTGGCTGGAACACGGACGCCTTGTTCCCCCCCTCAGCATGTAAATTTTGTATTTTTTTCTACTTACTTTGGTCTAGTTTAAATTTTGTTGTCTTATTAAGCTTTTTTTCTTCTGATGTTTACGAGAATGTGTATTTTCATGGTCCTGTATTGTATATCTGGTTTTCTTTTGTCTTGTACCACATAGCCATTGCCATTGCCATTGTCATGTCATGTTGTTTCAACTGAAAAAGACACAGATCAATATAGAAAACAAAATAAACAATAATTTGTAAGATGTGTGTCATATTTTTAATAACAGATAAAATCATGCATACTGGTGTGAGCTTGAAGAGTAAGGACAATACCTTTTTAGAGCAGCAGGGGTCAAACTTTCATTGTATAACACTCAGGTGGGGTCAGATGGAGTGGAGGGGTCTGCCTTATGCTAACTGAAGCATATTACGACATAGTAGGAAGACCTGTTGGGCAACAGAAACCTCAGTTTCCTCACAGCTTTGTTTGAAAAACAGGGACATATCCAGTAAACTTGAAAAATATGAGGTGTCACATAAACAGGTTGAACCAGGGTTGACAGTTTCTCCCTGTACTGGTTTGACCACACTTGGGCGTTTACATACACAAACACACACACAAAGAGACATACAATTATTTCTGCTTTATTCATGTCAGTGTTGAAGCTACTGGCACGTAAGGCTGAACTATCATCACGAACTATTATTCTTACTACCTACATCAGGTGGCTTGTCACACAATTGCCTGGACTCGCTAATGCTAATGGCTCTCCAGCTGCACGTGACCATTACATCAAGGCAGCCTACCTGAAACTGAAGGTGGGCGTTTCCTGATCGTTTGAGACCGCGCCCCTTCTCACACACGACATCTTTCAGGAAGAAATCCCGAAGTGAAAAGCGTCAAACGGTCGATGACCGGTTTCTGTCAGCCCTTAAACTTCATTTCCAGCGGTTCCCACTCTCTCAGGCTGCTGTTTGGACGGAGGCACAGTCAACATGATGATTAAAGAATAGTAAGTATCTCAACTTTCTGAATTTTTTGTTTCTCGTGTCCAACAGTGGAGAGAGAGGGCACCGACACTGTCACTCTACCTGTCAATAAAACCGAACAACCCATCTTTAATTATTAACTATCACAGTGGAAAGGAGGCAGAGATAACGCTGTCGTTGTTCATAATGTGTCTGAACCACGCTTAGCTACCGTGTTTTATTTATTTGTGGCCTCTCTGTTTGATTTCCGAGTTTCTGACAACTCTGTGGATTTGTCAGAAATCATGTTCGCCTCTCAGAGCTCCACATTAAGTTCAAGTCAAAGTTTATTTGGTTAGCAAAAGTAGCCCGCATCCATGCTAGATGGATTAAAGTCAGACCGAGAGTAACTTCATCACAGACAGGTTCAACTACAGAGTTGGAGTGTAACTTTAAAAAAGATTTTTAGATTTGATCCACGCTGGTCTCTACCAGCCCGTGCAGGTTAACTAACCTGTCGACATTACACTGTAATTCTTTTGGCAGAGGGAGGCTGTGGGTGCGGCGAAACAAATTTTAAAGCGTAATTATTATTGAATTAATCAATTCTTTGAGGTACTTATCTGTGCCGAAATGGAAAATTCCCGTGAAACATTCTGTCGATACATATATTTACATCTCATGAAGCATGCGCGTGATTTTTTTTAGGCGAAGCTGTTTAAAATGAACAAATCTTCGGACAGAGTTTATTTATCAAGGCCAACTGAGCCATGTCCATTTTATTTACATGTCTCAATGTCAGACATTTGTCTCAGTGACTTGTTTCCAGGGAGTAAGTGAATGGATTAGCCTTCATTTTTCTACCCTACTCATTGTAACTCCTGAGCCTGGCGGTTTTATGATCGTCGTGTCATATGCACATCACGGCTGGATCAACATCAGGTATCTGGTTGTCATCTGACCATGGTGCAAAGTACATTCAAAAGCTCATCTATTTCAAGTTACAATGCTGAGGATGACCAACCCATGCCTCGAAAATGCAGATTTTAAATTGTGATTAACTTATCCTTTAAGTTAGATATTGTGGCCACAGCACATGCACTGTTAGTGTGGGGCAAATTTACAGGCCTATCCTTTTCATCACGCCAACCATCAGGTTCATGCCTGGAAGGCTCCTCTTTCACTCTGATCTGTTCTAATAAAATATTTAGGCCTTGCTGGACTGGCAACAGGTGACGATTAATTGGCTTTTGTATTTAGGAACACAAGAAAAGGATGCATACAGCATATAAAGACACACGCATGCAGGGTTCCACCAAAAGTTTTAGTTTATTTTTCCTCTCACACTGGAAGTCTTGACTGCAGTTTCACAATTTCTTCTTCCTCTTTAGGTCCCAATATCAACAGGACACCAGTGGAGAACTAACTGCCTTTCCCACTGTTAATTGACTCTATAACTCAGTCAGTTGAAATGCACTCTTCAAAGCTGTGCTCTGAAGAAAACTGTGACTAATGGTGTTGTGCTTTATATTAAAAGACTAGAGTCTTGGGAAGAAGCAACAATACACTGTATTGTTATTATGAGGGCTGTAAGTAATCAGTCGTTTCATTAGGTCATTGTTGAACTGCCCTGTCTAAGTTGCCTGTGTCAGTCACCTCTTTGGGTCAGCTGATTGACCACCGCTTCTTATTTTTTACTGCAATCACACTGGAAGAGTGTGATTGCAGGTCACACATATCTAGAAAATGTGCACTGAAATCAAACACACTCTCTGAGGCTTTACAACATTTGAAAAAAACAACCCTGATGATGTCATCTGGGTAAGTTTGAATTCGGCTCGAGATTGAATGTTTATATAACAGAATGCATTCATTACAGATGATGTGTGAGCTTTGTAAGACATGGGTGTGTAGGAAGCATTAAACATTCTTTTATAACTCAGTCTCCGGTGACATCCCAACTGTATTACTGCAAAGTTTCTTGTTAGTCCTGAAAGATAATGCATTAGTTCATCATATGCTTATTAAGACCAATACCACTTACTTATCTGTGCAGAAAACATGTACCATCAGCTGGAGCAACTAGATGATTAGCCTAGCTTAAAACAGACATAACAAAAAAAGGAAAGCTAGCCCTTCTCTGTCAAAGGGAACTGGCTAGTTAACAGTCAAGCCTAATCCTGTGTAAAATGGTTGAAAAACATCATGGTAAAATGTGTTCATTAGTGAGCTTTCAATGGATTAATAGGTGGACATTCTTCCCTAAAATTATTTTCCCAAATGTCCAAATAGTCCTTTAAATTTCATATGGAATATAAGTCATTGGAATATATTCCCTCTGACTTTTTGCACATATGTTTTTTCATCGATGTGTTCAGATTATGTAATAATAAGGCTGTTGTCTCGAAGTTCAACATTTTAGGATAAACAGTACAGTTGAATTGTTTTATTGTCTGTTTTATCTCTCATTTGGTTATCTGTACTCTTATTAAGTCTTCTTTTCTCTCTCTCTCTCTCTCTCTCTCTCCCATAGCCGAGTTGTCCTGCCCATCTCAGTGGAGGAGGTAGGGATTAATTTGTTTACTTTTATATTATCAGGAAATTTGGTTCAGCTGACACTGACGGGATATAAATGTTACTTGTTTGGCTACATGGTTAATTGTCATTTTCTGTATACTGGGAGTTGTTTGCATATCCCTGTATCAAATCATTGACAGTTACAATCAGAAACAGGGCTTATTAGCCAAGTATTAGGCACACATACAAGGAATTTGACTTTTTTTTGCTTCTAAGGGCCAAATATGAAGCATTTTCAAGGTGGAGTTTGTAAACACATTCAAAATTTGCCCCTGCTTCCCTGCACAACAATAGCAGAACCACCTCCTGCCCCTGACACATAGGCCCACCTGAAGCATCTTACAGACAATCAACTTTTGGCCCGTATGTGGTAGCTAGTGTTAACTAGAGGGGCTCGTGTGTTTGACAGAAAATGATTCAATCTCGTCAGCACTACAGATCTCTAGGGTTATTTTGTCAAAATGTAAAATTAGCAGCATTGTTTGAAAGTAGAACTTGGTGTGTGCGTTACATACACTGTAAGCTAAGTAGGAGCATTACATTTGTTGTAATAGAAATTCCAATATGTTAGCAGGCTAATTAGGCAAATCGCCAGCACTTACCTGTCCAACAGAAAACAAGCCAACTCCAGATTCACTCAGGTTTTACAGTGACTGTAGACGGCTCTGCGTTTCAC
This sequence comes from Ctenochaetus hawaiiensis, assembly GCA_029783645.1. Taxonomy (NCBI): domain Eukaryota; kingdom Metazoa; phylum Chordata; class Actinopteri; order Acanthuriformes; family Acanthuridae; genus Ctenochaetus; species Ctenochaetus hawaiiensis. The sequence continues at coordinate 3,508,816 of JAPZDY010000024.1, forward strand.
CTGACTTTATTTATGCTTCTTCGCTGCTGTGTCTGCAGTTATCGTATCTTCTGCTACGTTGCTGGTCATGACTTATTTAAAAAATCCTGCATGCTGCCATTGGCTGGGGAATCTGCACCGCTCTGCCCAAAGGTTGCCACCCAAAAATGTCCTGTTACTAGAGTAAAGTGCAAGATCTTGCAAGCTGAGAATCTGTCATGCCAGGCTTTAAATGATGCGTTTTGTGGCCAAGCCACAGTAATTCAGATCAATACCAACCCTTAAGGAAATACTGGCAACTTCTGGCACCATGGTTTTAGTTTTTAACAACAGCATGAAAAGTCACTTTTCATCTAAAATAATTCCACATCAGAGTGATGACCTGTGGAAAGAAACTGTTCTCATGTCTGGTCATATTGGTGTACATTGGTGTGTTCATCTCATCAGAAGGCAGAAATTGGATCAGGTTGTGTCAAGCTTGGAGGTTGAGCTTTGTGAGCTGGCACAGGCTTGCTGTGTGTTCCACATTATCAGCGATGTGTGACAAGATGTGCGAGCAAACACTGAGTACAATACTTGCCTACCACCACACCATCATTTTGCTTTTTCAGTTAACACAAGATTTGATCAAAACTCACAAGACTGTTCCTATAGCACATGAATGGAATCTATGACTTTTGAGAGTAAGTATTTCAAGTTACATCACTTTTCAGCTTTGGCACCTGTGTTATATGTGCTTTTGTGGCCACTGGTACATGTGCACTTGAAGGAAAACTGGTGGCAAAGCTTGAAATTCTGGAGGAATAAATGGCTGATCATTACAATTGACCTTTTCTTCCAATCTCCCAACCCATTTTGGCCTATTTTGATTAAATTCAAATAGTACTTAAAGCAAATTCTTTTTCAGTGCACATTATGATAAAAGAGATTGAAATGCTGGACTTGTGACTCTTGTCCTCAGATTTTCCTGGTAAAGAAAAAAGGCAGATAACAAAAACACAGACCTAACACTGTGTTGAATAAATGCTGAATATTTCTGGACATATCCATTACCAATGAAATAGTGGCAAGCCATATACAGGCAAGCAGACAAGAAGATGAAGCAGCTGCACTCTGTGAACTTGCTGTTCTGGAAAAAAAGCTGCACCTTTTTGGTTCTGTGTCCAGACAAAGGCTTTCTCTTTTCAAACATGGGCTCAATCTTGCATTATGCAGATTTGGTACTAGAGTTGGCAGGGCAAAGTCCAAGCCAAATGATTGAAGTATGTGCTTTCATTCAAACAGCTCAGATGTCGATATCCGCAAAATTTAAGGTTAGTTTGCGTGTGTGTGGAAGGAGTGTTGCTTGCTCACTCTCAACTCTCAGCTCTCCAACCTCCTGTCTGCATCCAGACTTGTTTCCATCTTGATTAAGGCTGATGACCAATATGTCGTCTGAAAATTTCATGAGTTTAACAGACAGGTCTCCTGAGGTCCTATCTCTTGTTTGGAGGGAGGAAGAGCAGAGGGGAAGTAACACATTCCTGGGACATTCTTGTGCTGATTTGGGTGTAGTGTTAGAGTTAACAGTTACCCACTGCTGCTTACCTGCTGTAGATACACTGTGCTAAAGCCACAAATGAATGATCTGTCTACAGTGATGCACACAAATAAAGCTTTATTTCAATACTTCACTAGTTGGTCAACTATTCATAGTTCCACTTGTGACAGAGGGAAGCGAGCAGTAGGCTGGATAAGTTTGGAGCAGAGGAATTCCAGGATGATGGTGTTCAACGTAGGGCTGGGCGGTATGACCAAATTGTATATCACGGTATTTTTCAAAATTATATCGGTTTCACGGCATATGACGGTATTTTCTTTTTTCATGCACGAAAAGTCATGCTACGCTTGCAAAACATAGCGGCAAATGTACGTAGCGGCAAACGTACGTACACCGCTAAGTTTTGCAAGTGCGCTATGTTTGCCACTTGCTGTTCCCAACGTTATGTACGCTACACACACCGGTATTGGGGTATCTGAAAAATTCTTATCACAAACAAAAAAAACCCACCGGTATTCGGTATGAACCGGTATACTGCCCAGCCCTAGTTTAACGTTAAGTTTATATCCACAATCAGGATCCTGCTCATGTCCTTGGGGGTTAGAGATGTTGCATGATGTAGTGCAGTCTGATGTTTACTGTTTACCCAGTAGACAAACTTCAGGGCTTCCAGCAGGGGGCCTGTGATGTTCTTCATGTGGGTCAACAGGGTCAACGCTAGTCTCTCAAGGGTTTGCAAGGCCACAGATGTGAGATCCACCTGAAGTCAGTGAAGTCTATGGGTTTCTAGAGGATCAGGGATGTTGTAGAGCATCTGAAGCAGGAGAGGATTTCACGCACCCTCCAGTGATCTGTTAAATAGCTGTGATAAGTTGGTGGACAGCACTGGCTTTCAGACATGTTGGCAGAGGATGACAACTGTCTGGGCCTGGTGTCCTCCTGATCTACTGTGTCTGAAAGAGCTGACCCATATCCTGAGTGCAGATGAAGGGTCTGTGTGGAGGGGTTAGAGGGTATGAGTTGGTCATGTTAGAGAACATTGAGGATTTTATCCAAGACACAATCTTGTTGCTTAAATTCTAGAATTAATTTGTTGTAAACTCAGTTACATTACATTTGAATTTAACCCTTTGTCTTAGAAAATTGACACTGTTAGGCTTTGATATAGTAGAACAACTACAAAAGTCTCTCATACAAAAGTTTTCAGAGGATTTGGTCAAATTAGCAGCATATTTTGAAATGATCTGTCATAACTTTTAACGTCTAAATTACGAGCTTCTCTCGTAAGACCCTAGTCTTTCGAGATTTCTTGTCTTCAGAGTTTGTCTCCTCTATTGTTTTCTGTACAAAGTGACAGTAACAGCTCTTTACTTACCCTTCCTGGAATGCTGTTTAAAATTCTCCAGACTGACAATCAACATTTTTCAGTTATCACCATGCATTTGATGTCACTGATGTGATTAAAGCATAACACAACACTTTGGATTTTACATGTTCTACACAAAAGAGGCTACCACTCAGTACATTATGTACTCAGACATGTGTTGTTGTTTTTGTAATGTGTGTAGCTTAAGCAAAAATCTAGATACTGCAATATGACATGACATAAAGATCCCACTATGGTGTTGAAACACGGTTGAACAGATATATCAAGGATGGAGGGCGGAGATATAATTAACAATGGTATTTTTTTAAACTTCACAAAAAATAAAGAAATGCATTGATGTTCATGCTAATCGCTAGCATGTTACTTAGGAGTGTTCAAAACATAGCAAAACAAAAGACATATTTAGTGCAAAATAGGAATATTTATTGCATTTGCTTCAACTGTGGTGCTGATAATGATCAGGTGATTAACTTTGAATGCACAAAATGTTATTGCTTGTACCTACTACATGTAGGACATACACATTACTGTGCAGTGGTCCATTCATGCACAACAGAAAAAACAGTCTCTGACATTTATGATCACAGCTCAAAAAAATGAGTGATGGTAGATTTGGATTCCTGTCAGTCTCTTTACCATCCCCTTTTGTTAGATTTATGCTTTTTGAAAGAACCATCAGGGTTTTACCTTTAACCTTGCTCAAACCCTTCCTTATAATATCCTAAATGCTGTTGGCTCATTCGATGCTTCAATCCAAATGTTACATACAACACAGTACCCTTTGTCTTTCCATTGCTTAACACAAAGCAAAAGCCAGTATTTCACTAAACCATGTAATCACCATCTGCTGTATGACTTGCTTTTTCTCTGATCCCTTTATGTATTTGGAAATCAGGTTGAATGGGTAACTTGGGAATGTATTCCAACAGGGCACAGCTTTTTTAAAAACTACAACACGGAATGACAACTGTGGAATTGTTTAGTATTGCACCTCTTTTACCTTTAACCAATTTCAAATTGCTTTTTCATTATATTTTCATAATATCAAAGGTAAAATTAAAAATTCAACAGTATGGAGTTTGAAGTTGATACAGAGACAAGCCTTTATTGCAGAGTGGAATATTCAATGGCTTAATCAGATATTTGATTAATGGTAATTCAATTACCAGTTGATTAGTTAAAAGAATACTTGACAAAACTTGAAAAACATTATTTTGCTTCGTTGGATGGAGTCTTGTCCTGTTTCCCTCAGCTGTTGACAGTATTTATGCTAAGCTGAGCTAATTAAATGTTGCTTGCAGATTCACATTTACTGACAGTCTTTAGATTGGCATCTGCAAATAAGCGAATAAGTGTATTTCCCCAAACGTCAAGCTATTTGTTTTATCACTTAAATTGTATTTTGGTCCAAAATTAAAAGTAAATTATCAGTTCAAATCTTTTTGAAATATTCATATTTGACTCATATTGAACTCTTAGTCAGACCAAAAAAATCCAGGTCAGTTTCAAAAATGCTGCAGCTTACTCTTCCCATAATGTAACCTAATAACATCTTTTATTAAAACAGACTTGTGTTTTCTAAACTCTTTAAACTCCACCAGAGTTTAAAATGCTGGCGTTCTGATAAATATTCAGTTTAAAAGCCATTATAAGAGAACATTACCAAGTTTATTTTTTTAAACAAGTTTAGAATTAAGCTTCTCCAGAGCCACAAAAGAAATTATACATTAAACTGTCTTCACTGACTGAATAATTTTCTGCTTACTAGAAAACTGGATTTGAGGTGTGAAATTGTTGGAGAATTCCTTTAATCACAAAAACAACTGGAACCTTAATAGATAAATTTTTAGTTGCCACCCTGATGTTTTGCCAATAAATTAAATATTTCTTTACAGAAGTGATGAAAAAAAGATTAGTTTAAGGCAATTTTGTAAATAAAGCCCCTGAATTTCATTTTTGGTTTTAGAAAATGTAAAGGCATTACACATTTGAAATCGTAGTAAAAGTTGTAAAAGTATTTAGTTACAACGTGACTCTGTATGGAAAAGCTGGCTGTAGACTGGAGCAGTAATTTTTTCATACCTTCATACTTTCACGCATTTCACCGTGGCATACGGTTTGTGACAGTGTGGTATGTGTGGAAACAACGTTAAAGCTGAGCTGCTGGTGATAGAAGTCATTGTATGTATGACTTCTCTCGTCAACAATACTTCTCCACTGGTGTCCTGTTGATATTGCCTGGTTTAAATACTTATGGCCCATAGATTTATAAATAGAGGAAATAAATGCACCTCTTCCATTAATTCATGCTGGAGAACCCAATGACACTCGTTCCTGACATGGAGTTTGAAATGCTGCATGCTACAACTTTCTTGAGGCAGATAATCCACACAACTTTGTCTGTATTGACTGTTAGCTGTCATCAAGGGGACTGAACCCCAAATCTTTCCAAGTGGGGACAGAGGCCTTTACTCTTTTCACCGGTCTTGTAATGTTATCCCCACTACTTGTAGTCTTCTTTAGCTCAGCTGCCTGTTCCACCAGTTAAGACTGACCTCTGGTGTTGCATGCTGTGCTCTAAAATACATTGCATCAACACCATATGTCACAGTACACAGTTTGAAGAGGAAAGAGTGACTGTACTCATGACAGCATCCAAAATCATACCCTCTTTGTTTTTTAAATATGCTGGTATACTGTCACACCTTGATGCTGCCAAAGCTAGTGGGCAAAAATGATTGTAAAAAAATTTTAAACAAGTTTCAACAGTACTCGGGAGATGCTGTTATTGCTTGGAGCGATTAAGTCATTCTGATGGTTATTTTCATGTGACTGAAACAGCGCAAGATTTTAACCCAGTGATGATTGTTCTTTTTAAAACTAATCTTAAAACCCATTTTTATTCCTTGGCTTTTGACCCCGCATGAGACTTTGCTCCTGTTTTATTA
>JAPZDY010000024.1:3534729-3547080 GCA_029783645.1 Ctenochaetus hawaiiensis
AGATTTTTCTTTTTTGATTTTGTTCTCATGGTATTTTATTGAACTTCAGTTGTTCCTGTAGACTTGAAAACACAGATGCGTAACATAAATCTAACTTTTTTTGTGGTGCAGTTTACCAGTGGCTCATTTTCAGCTTGCTATCTCATTAGCCTAACCGCAACTTGCAGTTTTAAAAAAAATATTGATCATTCCCTTTTAATACTAATTGTGATATAATAGCAAAAGAGATTATGGAGATATGTTGCACTGTAATTGTCAATGCAAGTGTTTTTCTAGGTTGTCTTTGTTATTATTAGTGTGTGTTAAGGAAAAAATATAAATGTTTTGTTTTGGGTTGTAAAATATGGATTCAGCAAGTGCCTTTGAAATGCTTGTTGCTTTACATATAGAGTACTGTACTATGCTGCTCCATTATGATACATTATGTATCATTAATATTTATCAGATTATATATCAAAACATGGCATGATTTTCATGGCCTGTTAGTTTCTTTTATTTTAGATATTGCTGTTTTGAACTGTCACCTACTTAAAGATCTCTTTTACTGATTGTTATTTTTATTGGCTTGCTGCAATCAATTATATCAGCCAGTTTTTGCTGTTTTTTTTAAACTAAAAAGTGACTTATTTTCTCAAGTAGCAATGAAATATTGTAATGTATTGTAAAAGTATACCAGCAGATTTATGTCTTTGCAGATTCAAATATTAAATAATTCCCACTTCATTATTTGTGTGTTTTTTGGGAGATAGTTGTTTTCATGTGTTCTCAATAACAATCTCATATTAATCTACTTTAATACTGGTTATTAGGGGGGAAACAACTGTTCAGAACAGTAGTAACTTCTAGCCAATTACTTCGTGTGTACAATCATTAAACAAGTCCAATTACATGCATCGATCCACAGCAGCTCTAGAAAAAGAAAACGATCATTTCCGTATTTGACACGTGTCGTCCGTTGCCATGGTAACCGTTTGTTTCCTCACCTTTTAAATCGAGCGAGCAGCGACAGACATCAAACCTACTGTGTTAATATTAGCTCCGTCTCTGAGTTAACAACCTCAAGGAACAAGGTAAAGTCTAGTTAATAATAGCTTTTTGTTTTGCCATAGTGTTACTTTTGGGGGACGTGAAGCCATTGCGAAAAAATGTTAAATCCAAATCAACATTTAGGCCTGCAGCTAAAGTTACGATCCGTTCGTTATGTTGAAGTATGTGAAGCGCTTTCTAGTTTCTAAGTAAGCTATACGGTACAAAAGTCAGTTTAGATGAAAATCGCCTTTTACAGACTTTAGATATCCTTTTTTTTAAAATGAATGTGTCTATTTCTGAAAGAAAAATTCGGTAACAATCTAAGAATGCTATTGAAATTTAAATAAGGTCCTTGTCAGTTCAAGTAATGTCGAAAAAAGAGAACTTAAAAGCAAAAATTACTAGCTTAAATATGACGGGCTTCAAATTGGTCTTATCATCTTTATTATGGACACCCAGTGTGTGACAGTGACATTGAGCTACATATTGTCTGTTTATCATAACATTTAGTAACTAGTAACATTCAACCTGAGCTCTTCAGTATAGCTATTGCTCATTGTACAGTCTCATATTAATCCTCCAACAAGTCTAACTTAAGTGTTTCAGACGTACTAAGCCAGCTAACTAGTGTTTTAGACTTCTTCTTTTTAGCAATACAATTGTAAGGATGTCTTTAAATGAAGTGTTATCACTTTTCTTTCACTATGGGTCAGCCACAATTCTTTCCAATCCTTTATTTATGTTCTCCCTACCTGCCTATGTTGTCAGTGACAGATCACCACAGGAGAAACATGTCTGTCCCAAACCACATGCAGCAGCAGCAGCAGCAGCAGGGTGATGGACCCAATCTAGTGAATATGGAGACTATACGAAACCAGTCCGAGCTCCTCAGGACAAAATGCTTGAGGCTGATCTCGGAAACTGACAAAGCCAGCAAACGCATGCAAACTAATGATAAAAAGCAACTAGGTAAGGAGAAAAGAAATCTTTTTATCTGTGTTCAAAGTAAAGGATGATTTTACAAAGACTACAAAGTGTGAATGTTGTGTTTTGTCATCTGGTGTTTAGATTGGCGGGTCAGAGACATCCAGTTTCTGAAGAAGGAGCTGGAGCTGAAGTTGGAGGAGATTATTGTGGAGATTGATGACCTTATCACACTGCAGAGCAGAGTGCTGAAAGCCAAGGAGGCCTGCACAGAGCCTCTGAGAGTCACAGTCCTCTGTATGGAGGAAAGGTTAGACTTAAAGTGTCAAAGAGGGGGAACCTTGAACAATCAGAAGAAAAAATGATATGTATAACATCAAATTAATGTCCCAGAATTTTTCTTTCTATACACCTCTTCTTTCTCTTCATTTTGTATAGTCTTCACTTTTAATACCATTTTTTCTCACAGTGAAGCTTACATGTAAATGAAAAACAAAACAAAACTTTAGAACTCTCAATGAGTTGAAAACAGTCATGTCTTATCCATCATCCTTTTTATTTTACCTGTCCATCCCGTTTAATAGACTTTTCTATTGCAAACATTTTGACTTGCCAAATAGGTGGAACTTATTCAGGAACAGAGGCCTGACCGTCCTTTCCGCAGTTATTTTGTATTCTCAAATTAAAGATTTTATCACCAGGATAATGCCCAAATGGACCAACAACAGATTAAAAGATAGGTTAGAAATATTCAAGTTTATTGTAACGCATTTCATGTTTATTTATGTACATTTATGTGTCGAGAGTTTTTGGTTGCTGTAATCATTCCTCAGCTCCATCTTGTGTGCCCTCGAATGATTCCTTTGACAAATTTACAGTCCATGTTCTGTGGGAAAAAAAGTGCATTCTGATGTTTAGCTCAAGCTAATTTGAGGCTTTTGCAGCCTGAATTGAACAAGTTATGTTGGTGTCTCTGAAAAGTATTTTAGTACACAGGCAGAATTAAGGCTACAGTACTATTTCATGCTCACAGTATTTATGTGAAAGGTGCAGCAACAGTAATACAGTTTGTGTTCTGGGTCCTGCAGAATGAAAAATGCCCCCTCTGAGAGGCTGCATGATGATGTGGACCGAGAGCTGCTGAAGGAGAAGGAGGTTATCGAGAGAGTGGCTTCAACTCTGCAGCGCTTGATGGAGCAGATAACAGAGCAGATACGGTAAAGGGGCCAGACCAGGTTTGCTGAAATAAACTCTGTGAATGAGATTCTAATAAGATGCAGACATTTTCATTTTCTAACATTTATTGTCTTGTAACCTTAAAGGAAAATCAAATCACTGCCTGCTGTCACCCTTAAGGCAAATTAAAACATGTTGCTTTGTAATCCAGATTGAACAGATCCGCCAAGTACCACCTGGAGCAGGATCTGAAGGAGAAATATGAGGCTGAGTGCATCGATGACTCCTGCGCCTTAATGACCACTCATTCCATCAACAGTCTGCAGAAGACTCAAAACACTGAAAGTGTTCTGCACAGGTGAACTATGCTGTTTGTGTTTGCTCCTCAAAGACAGAAAAATGTGAGTGGCAGGTCAGTTTGGAGACCTTTTTGATGATTTGAAATAAATGCCATTTAGAGGAGATGGAAGGGAGAGATTTCTAGACAGATCTGGGATGTCTGGAAATGCATGATTTTGTTGGTTTCAAGCCCTCACAAGTTTTTCAAACCTCCGCCCCTCTCTCTCAGCTTGGCAGTGACCCCAAAGCAGTGGGAGGACATCTCAGACATTAACATAGGCAAAGCGGAGAAGCAGAAGACCAACTCTCTGTCCTTAAAGGCCCTGGTGGAGTCACTCCTGGAGCAGATGGCTGCTGACATACAGGAGCAGATCCAGGCCACAACAGCTGCCTTTCAGCTCAAGGTCCAGGAGCTCAAAACTGCCAAGAGCCAGATGGAGGATCAGCTGACCAAAGTAAGGCAGACGAGTGTAAGGTGTGTATTTGAAAGAGAGAGAGAGAGAGATACATACATAAAGGACTACAAAGTGTCAAGCAGTGGACATAATAGACAAGACATAATTAATGTGAGTGAAAAAATGTTTAATTTATCAATTTATCATTTTATTTTTTGTAATGGATTTATTGATAACATAGAAACTAATGCTGCTTTACTAAAAATGGACTAAATTGACTTTTTACTCTATAAGAAACATGAACACTACTAATTTTTTAAAAATAAAAACTCTTGAGCTGCATTAGCATAATCAATACATGTAGTTTCACTGTCCCTTGTCTCAGAACAAAATGTTGATTTTGTCAGAAGATTCACACCAAAACTATTAAAATCAGTCTCTGTGTTCAAAGAACTCTTTTATGCATATAAACTGCAGCAGAAAGTCCACATTTTATAGAGAAACTATGGCCACAAATGACTGACAGAGTGATAGTAAATGTTTAAACATAATGTGCCAGGTCCACAAGAAGAGGAGTAAGAAAGTCAGAAACAGACTCAACATACTCAGTTTCACATTTACATCTTTCTAATGTTTGCAAATAGTAAACTGAATTAAGCAACAATGTAATTTGCAATAAATTTGGCATTTTTTTTATTTTTACTAGATTGTTGCCTCTTTTAAAAGTTCCACAGACTAACTTTAAAGCATTTGACTGAATACCTCTAATGTCTAATGACAGTTCATAATTCATCACTGGATATAGAAATAATTGACTGTTACGATGGGTTTTAAGCAAGAATGCATAATATATACTGAACCAATTGATTATTAAATGTGGAAATTTCAATTTTTTCGTATACTTAAAGATTTGAGTGAACTTACTGTCTGAACCCCATGTGACGCCTCTATAGATTTTGTCTGAGTCTGCCAGCCAGCAGAGGAACAGAGAGGATCTCCAAGTGGCCATCACAGAAAACGAACATGTTCTGAGTCTGGCTGAGAAACGACTGGCTTCACGTCAGCAGAGGCCTGCTAAAGAGCAATGCCACGATCCAGCACAGTCCCAGCTCCTCACTGAGGTCCAGCAGCTCACCACACGCATCAACAAGTAAGGCCACAACAGCTCACCTCTGATGTGAGGGGACATGGTGACAAATGTTTTCAAAGTCATATAACCGTATATGGCAGCTTAAGCAGGGAAATTTGGAATGTAAATACAACAAATGGGGAGAACCCAAACATTATGATAATGGTAATGCTCATTTTAACATGCCATAGACTGTTATGAGAGTATGAAAGTAGGCTCTATGGCTTATGAAGGTTTTCAAATAGGAACAATAGAAATAGAAAACTTAATCGTTAAATATACGGAGAGAATACCTTCCATGTTCTTAATGGATAAATGTATTACACAGAGGTCATGAAAGGTTAAATAATATGAATGATATTCTGTTTTTGACCACTGCTCATCCTGTACTGGCTGATGTTTTGTATGAAATGTATAATGTAAGCATCATGTGGCTTCTCTGTATCTCTGTGCTCAGACTGCACGGGGCAGTGGCTCAGTCAGAGGAGGAGCAGAGGACTCTGGCTCGCTGTCAGCTGGAGCTGCAGGAACACATCGAGATCAAGACCAACAGTCTATACATCGACGAGGTTGTCTGCGCCCAGCACAGGGAGCCTGTCATCATACATAATTTCTGAGCAGCCAGCAATAGGATAGATGTTCATATTCTTAGATTTAATTTTAAATGCAGTTTAAATTTTATGTGTAAATGAAGTTCTCTCTTAAAAGATTTTAACATGGTTAGGAAATAAGTGTTTTTTTTCCTAGTTTATTATAAGGGCCTGTGTGATGTTTTTTCTGATATCTAACAAATTCTCAGTGATGGTTACAGTTTTGTGAGTTTGTCTGACCTCCTCATGTCAAGCTTACCTTTAACTTAACATCAACACCCAAAATCACAGTTTACTAAATTGACCTGTGGCAGACTGATTCTTTTCATCTGTTTTTATTATATATTGAATAAATCAAATTAATAAAATGAAGAAAGTTTTTGGCCTAAGGTAGAAGGAGATAAGTTATGCAGCCCTTTTTACAAGCAGTTGAACTCTTAACTGATTATGCAGCAAGTTTGAAGTTAGTAACTTTTGTTTCTGTTTTCAGTACTTGGAAATTGCACGTGAGCACTTTGAAAATGAACTTTTGGCCTTCATGCAGTCATCAGCAACTTCTGTCTCTGGGCTCACCCATGGAGGTCACTGAGGACGATGTAGGCAACACTAGGGGAAGAAGTCCCTTTTTACAGCATGATGACGGAGTGTCATGAAGGCCAGTGTTCCTTTTTTCAGAGTGTGCTAACTTGCAATTTCCAAAACCCCAAACAGAAATACCTCAAGAGTAATGAACTTCAGACTTCCTGCATAATCATCAAAAGGACTGACCTGTGCATGGATGTAAAGAGAGACTGTAACTCATCTCCTTCTACTTCAGGCCATAAACTTAGCCAATCATCCCTCACTGCTCAATTTAATGATTTGCAAAGTGGAAGAAGCTGCTGTTAGTACCAAGTAAAAAGATGATCAGGAGCCTTGATTACGCAGAGTCCCCTCATAAACTTATCTGTAAGCAAATAATCACATCCAGTACCTGCCAGATAAGGGTAAAAAAAAGACAATATGAAATATGGCCTGCAAATCTGACACCTTTGATAAGAATTGATTTATTTTTATAGCATTTCACAATAATAATGCAATACCCTAATGAAATCTGTGAGGAGTGTGCTAATTTGTGGCTTAATGGGATTTTTTCCCCCTGCTCATAATTAAATGAATACATTCCACCGACCTCATACGGACTTCATACAGACTCGTAAACAATGAAAAGTGTCAGTATGTCATACAAACTTATCAGATCATTTCTATGAACATGATTTGTACAATATGATCATCTATTGACAATGTGTGATGCTGAATAAGTGTGCTGACATGACCGAAATAAAAAAATCAATCAATCAATCAATCAAATGTATTTGAAATAAATGAATTTCCCTTTTTCACACATGAAAACCTTTTCATGTTAATAGAGACTGTAGCATCACCAGATCCATTTCTATGTGAACTGCTGTAACAGTTTTTCTTAATATGATATTCATTATTCAAAACATCTATTCCCTCATTCAGACAGAGGACATCAGCGTTACATAATGTAAGTCATGTATACACTAATTAAAACTGAAGGGTCACTAAAACTGGAAACAAAGTGTAAACTCTGATTAAAACACATTGAGATGAAAAGATAGAACTGAAAATTGAATAAAGTTACATGTCAGCTGAATTCTTCCCTTCCATCTCTTTGTTAACGACACACTGATTAAAGACCTCTGAAGCAGCTTATCCACTCTGAAGAGCTCAACCTCTTTACTTCAACTGAATGTGGATTTGGCACTTGACCTAAAAACACACACAGAGGAGGGGAAACCTCAGGAAACCACAGGAAACAATATATAAACATTAGATATTATAAAATCTTATGCGCTGCACAGGTGTTACGTGATGAAGGAATGTTACCATGTGCCATCGTAGTGTGAGGATGGGCAGGGCCAGATGACAATGGGGGCAGGTGCTGATCTGGTCTGGGCCTCCTCCATTAGCCCAGGGGTCACTGCTGGCTCTGCCTGACAGGGAGGCTGACTTATAGGCACTGCTCAGCCAAGGCATGGCCTCTGTCCTGGAGAAATCATCCTCCCTCTTGTCTTCCACTGACTCATCCTCTTCATCACCAGACCTGGTTGCTCCACTACAATCCAGCTGGTTTGGGGGACAAAGACACAAAGGTTTAACTTTTCTGAGAGCCTGGAAGTAGAAACCATTTACAGTGTGGTGCTGGAAACAGCACATTTTCATACAGCCATCAGAAATTAGGATTTTCACCAAATTTGACAAATAGCATCTACTATCAAATTTAGCTGCACTTTCAAAGTAGAAACAGTTCGCAAGACATTATATTCACAGTTATACTAATGTGAGAACATTATTTAGTGTTTTGTATCTCCCACATAACTTATATTCGGTTATTAGGAATGATACTCATAATATATGGAAAACAATTACCTTATGTTGGTCTATGTCCTCAACTGGAATTGATGTCATACATTTGCTGCAGGGCACTGTTGTTTTTGCTGTGAAAAGAAAATAGACATGGTAACAATTTAAGAGATATTATTTTATTAATTTTTTTTAAATTTTATTACAGTTTTAGTTTTAGTTATTTAGTCATAAAAAAGTATTGGGGAAGTGAATTGCAATCAGAAGCCCCTTGATCCCCTTACTGTGGGCTGTTGGTGGTTTGCTGGTGGTCTGACGAGGACCTGAGCTGTTGTCAGTAGCTGAGCAGGTCAAGTCGTGCTCAGGCTGGTCCCTCAGGGTGACGTAGCGGCCGCAGTCCAAGCAAAGCTCAGTACGACTCCCACATGCCAGCTGATGTTCTTCAAGATCCTTCCATGGTAGCTCAACTTCGCAGAACTGACAGCTCTGCAGGCGCTCCACACACTCATCAGACTGGAAGACAGGGCAGAGTCCATAAAGTGCGTTATAACTGACCACAGAACAGCCAGCATGTGTCGCTCTATTTGAGGCTTTTACACCATGAAAGGAATTAAGCCATGAGGTAATATTGAACATTTAACATTTAGAAGTGGAAGTGAAAAAAGAAACAATGACTGACCCCAAGTCTCAGTCCAAAGATATTTTTAGTCCTTAAAAACCCTCATAAAAGACCCATTTTAAAAAGTAAGGTTTAAAGTAAAGGAGAAGTGATCTAAATGTGATTGATGATGATTGATCGTACATTTCCCATGATGCAACAAAATCTGCCTTTCATTGCACCGTTTCCACCTGGTAAACACCTGCAATAAATCTTTATAAACCTTCTGTCACCAGTTTGTGATGCAAAAAATAAGTGAAATCAAACCAAAGTGTCCAGATAACTCTGAACACCCCACTATGACATCATCGGGGTCTGTTTATACTTATTTTTTGGCCAAATGTTTGTCCCTTTTGCCACTAGTGATAAAAGAACTCACAATTACTAATAAGCATATCATGATGTTTCCTGCACTGCACAATATTATACAATACTTTATGTGGAGGCACACAGCACCACCTGTCCCACTGGACTCACCTCATGATCTGATAGGTAACACCGCTGCATCTTCTGGTTACACTTAGAGCATCTCACCTGCAAACAAACGCAACTGTTAACCTACAGAGAATACACTGTGATACGGTGCATGTGTGTGTGTGTGTGTTTGTGTGTGTGTATATACCACGGTGTGCTGTTCCTCTTTGTGCTGGCTCAGTAGATCTCTGGGAACTGTTTCATCACAGTCAGGACAGACACACAGGAAGCGGCTGCAGTGCGTTTCATGCAGGGCAAAGTTGGCCTCTGCAACCTCCTTGTTGCTAAAACAAAGAGAATGGATATCTCCTGTTTATACTTTTTGACAGTTTATTAAAACTGTCCTAAACAAAGGTGTGTATTCACAAAATATCTGCTGATTTTACAAATGACTAGCTAACAGGAGCAGTATGCCTGTGTAAAAGAAAACACACACAATCCATGTGTATCTGATTAGATATTAGTAGTTATTAGGGGTTTAATGTTGCCTCAGCCGATATTCGTTCACTCCTTCACTTAAGTCTGCATAATAACAAAGATAAAAAATGTAAATTATAATTAATACATTTGGCCTATAGTCTTATTTATATTTGCCCTTCTTTTAAAATGTTGCTGTGTTTAAAAATAACAAGTTTATATATGGTTGGATACTGTTTATTTCACTTGTTATCTGCAAACTGATAGTTGTTGTGAAATTATTATTTAATTCAGTTAGTCAAAGGCTGATACAGGAGTCCAAATAAACTTGTTAAACTAGCTATATGCAGTGAAACCTCTGGTTTACCAGGATGCATCAGTGAACCTTAAAGGGTAAAGAAACATAAGGTTCTCTGACCTTTGTTACAATTTTTATAGCTGGATTTAACCACAAGAATGTTTCAGGTTATCTGTATATAAACTTCAGAGGTTTTCAGATTTTTAATGTTTTTAGCAATCATGATTACAGGAAGTATTGCTGTGTTTACGGTAGCTAGAGAGTACCGGTCAATACAGGTCTCATGATTAGAAAAAGACAGTATGACCTTCTAAACTACAAATTCGTTACACTGGTGTTGTTAATGACCTCAGGAGCAGGACTGACCCTAAAATCTCAATTAAAAAGAAGGTTTTTTAGAAAATATTTTCCAGTGGTGAATCTCTCTCTTTCACGTTTTTGCCAAAGCACTGATCTTAACAAAAGTGAAAGTAAACTTTTTGTTTTACGAAGTTTGTTTACTGATATGGTCCAGTAAATATGTCTAGCACTGTTAAATGTCAGCTTAAATACTCTGTGTCCGAAACCAAGTTTAAACTTAATATAGACTGAAAATAAAAAGTCGGCCTAGGCTCTGTCTTGGTGAAAGAGTCATCTGAAGTACTTATGCTTTTACTTCAACATGATAACACCAAATGGGCATTAATATATGTTTATAAATGTTATCTTTAGTAACATAATTAACATAACAGTTCTATATCTTATTTCTCCCTGCAACTGATTGTTGGTATAACAGTCTTGTATTTATCGTGGCTCCGACCGGTGTATAAAACGCCTTTGCTGGTTAACGTCCAGTGCACCGTACATTGTCTTGTCACTTATCAAAACGCCCTTTAACAGTCAGACCTTCGGTGTAATCTGGTGCGTCACCCCTCTAAAAGCGCTAACATGAAGTTGACCCTCACCATTGGCTGCATGTGCGCGTTGCTTCCTTTGTTTCCATCGACAGAAATCTTTGAATAATGATCCACCGACACTTGAAAACGAATCTGACGCTCTGTCTTTTCGCCCCAAGTTCAGCAGAACAGAAAGTGAAATTGTCAGTACATGTTGTTGTTTTCTGAATCTACCGCAGGAGGGCGCAAAGAAAGTTTCCTCATGCGGTTTCTATAGGCGATTCGGGCATTTGTGTGCTCTGAAAGTGAACATAACAAATAAGTATACAACTCAGAATCAAACCTGCAAATGTTACGCTGCGGGACCAAGAGACATTTTATGTCTTAATGTGAGATAGGCCCAACAACTAGAGATGGGAAGAAATATGTGCAGGGCCTAAAAAAAGATAAAAGAAAAAAAAAACTAGTTATTGACATTGGTGGAAAGTTACACACGTTCGCACGCACGCACGCACACACACACAAACATACACATACACATACACATGCACATAGCCTACCTGCACAAATACACATATCCATATACACTATTTCTCATATCAGGGATTGGATATGAAACAACTGGCTACGCAATGTAGACCTAATTATAAATGTAAATATGTTACATTATTACAGCTAAGTGTTTTTAAGTGTTTTCTGTCCTGCATCATTTGTTTAAGTTGTTGATATTTCGAAAAGGCAGATACAGTGAAATGTATCTATCTAGGTTTGGCCAAATTTTATGGTACTTAAACATTTTATTTTCATAACCACGGTCCCTGCTGTCGAAGCACAAAATGATAGCTTGTTGTCGACTGGACAAAAAAAGGTTATTACTATCATCTCTAATTACCACCTGAGCTACAACCAATAAAAAAAGCAAAAGAAAATTTCCGATAGGTTAAAGAATTTACAAAAAAGAAAAGAAAAAAGAAAAAAGAAAAGAAAAGACACAGAAGAACCGAAACAGAAAATTCCCCAAGTTTTTGTATGATCCATAAAATGTTCATTAAATCACCTGTTTGTCATAAAGAAGAGAGCACACATGAAAAACGCAAATAATTAGTTGTAAGTGGAGAAGAATGATTTTTTTCTAATGCTACTTCACGAAAGAAATAAAATAGATTTGAATATTTATTTCACATCTTATTATTATCATTTCACAAACCGTCTTGAAGCAGCTGCGTTGTATTGATAATAATGTCTCGATGGTTCTTGAAAGCAGCGGGCTTCGACCAAAAGGGGGAGGCGCTTCTACTTGTCGCCATAGCGACAGATGCCGGAAGCAGCGACGGTGAGGACGAGAGTTGTGTCTTTATATTCTGCTTTCACTGACTGTAAAACATAAAACTGTAGCATTTTCTCTGCTTCAACATGGCGTTTTTTGTCGTGTTGCTCGAGCCTCGTACACGAGAGTTCACTAAAAGCACACAGCTGCTGTGTTTTGGTCGCGCGCCTTTGATTTCATTCACAGATGAAAATGGCCCAAAAGACTGCAGGCTTGTCGGCCACAGTTTTAGTCTACCTTTTTGCTGTATTCTTCAGGGTTTTTTGTTTAACGTTAGTTGCAACCGAATGGTGTTAACGTTTTTACTTGCAGCCTTTGAAACTTGTTCAGTATTGTAGCCTATTTGAGTG
>JAPZDY010000024.1:3547180-3565620 GCA_029783645.1 Ctenochaetus hawaiiensis
GGACAGTGAAAGCTTAAGGTTTTAGGCCGACTTGTATTGTGTGTATCCTGTGTGGACTACAGTTTTTGAAACACCCTTAAAAAGTGGAGAATTTGCCTTGAGAGTGGCTCATTGACTGTAAGAAACAGGTGTGGCCTCTGTAAGTTCGTAACATCTGACAAAATTTAGGATAAAAGGTTGCTGGGAGTTATGTACTGGTTTTTTGATATAAATTTATTAAGACAAATCATGTATACAATTGTCCCAATGAACAACTTTAACATTTCCATAGGTCTGAAGAGTTATCATGCAAAAAGCATAAAAGTGTGCCTAGGAGGGCTGTCTGCCCTCACTTACCTGCACTCCACCTCCACCTAAACACTGCCACCCTGTGTAGGGAATTCCCGTCCAGCCATCATGCCCCTCCATACTGGGGGGAAATCTCCAGAGGCTCTGACCCTTCTGCACAAGCGTTTGTTGCTGGCTGAGGAGGAAGCTGAAGCTCTCATTCAAGACATGGGTGCTCTGGGGGTTTCCAAGGATCAAATCAAGGGATCTGCAGAGAGAATGGGCACCACTCGACAGCACTTAAGTCTTCTTAAGATGCATCATGTCCTTGAGAATGAGGACATGCTGTGGCAACAGTGGGACTCTCTCCTGAGTAGAGTGTGTCGCATGGAAAGTCTGCTACAAACTCTCAAACTCACCATCTTCCGCCTGGAGACTGAAAGAGAATTGAAACCCTCTCACACAGGTAAGAACTTGTATTCATAACTCACTCACATAAGGGAAGGGACTTTAGTAAGTGTACAGATATGTGGCAGCTATGATTAAAATCCAAAACATCTGCAGAAATGGGGGCTCCTGTATGTAATTCAATCAGAAATCACAACATTATCAAGTTATCAATACTGAGTAGAAATACAGATACAAAAAATGTTTGGATAATATCTAAGAGTAGTGGGACAGAAAAACAGGCAGAACCTAAAGTTAAGTCTCTTGTTGTCTTCTGTTTTTTCTGGTGCAGCTAACCTGAAGCAACAGCTGGTGGCGCTGCAGCGGGAGAGTAAGGAGGAGCAGCAGGCCTTCAGGAGGGAGGTGATGAAGCTCAGGGACCAGCTTCAGCAGGCTTTCAAGGAGAGAGACAAGGCTTGTGCAGAGGTACAGAGTCTGAGGGACACAGTGGAGACGGCAGCTGAGGCCAAGGTAATGCTTTTTTGATCATTCTACAGATTGGATCTTGTGTTGTAGCTTCACTCACCAATCTGATTTGTGATGGAGAATTCTTCTGACACATTCTCTTAATAGTAGCAATACAGATTTATGTCAGCACTGTTAGATTGGATAATTTTTGTGATGATAATCTTTGCTTTTGATTCACACTTAAGTAGTACTTCTGTAAACTTTCATTCTACTCCCAGTCCCTTTGCTTTATAATGCTGTGGATAGAGGGAGCAGTGATTTGTCCAGACTCCACTGTTTGCCTGCTGCTGGTTAAAAAGTAGTCTCCTGGCAAGAAAGCTAATTTTACATAATGCCAAACTATTCCTTTAATCAGTGATAGATGATGGTACATTTCATTTTAAAGTCAACAAAGTGTGTTCTGAAAAATATGTTGGGATGCACAAACCGGAATATTTGATGGTTAACTTTCAAAAAACAAAAAGTAAAAACTGTGAATGGGTGGTTAAATCTGGAAATCTTTTTAAACACATGTGTTTCACTTTGAAAACCTGGATTTTTCAAACTGGTAAACACACCAAAGCAACATTCTCTGCATGCACAGTGAGCGTTTAGTGGTCATTGTGTCATGGGTTGTAATCATTCTCTTTTTTGCTCTAGATGGACGTGGCTCTGGCTGCCAAGGAGCTGAAGATCGTCAAATCAGAGATGAGTCAGAAACTGATGGAGGTTAGTTTCTTTTTTTAAGCCCTTTTATCCCCCTGTCAAGCATTTTTTTATCGAAGCTCAGACCAGAATGCACCATCTTGACAAAACTTTTCAGATGAAAGAGCAGGTGAGGCAGGAGTCCACCCGCTCTGCTGAGGCCATGAAATCTCACAGCGAGCTTCTTCAGCAGATGAAGGAGATGGAGAGAGTGGTGGAGATGGAGAGGAGACAGGTACATTGTAAGAGAGCTCAGTCAGTAGTAAGCATGTGTAAGCAGCAGCTTACTTGTTGTCTGCCTCTCAGGCTCTGCTGCTGCAGTCAGATTGCCAGGCCTTGCATGTGGAGGTTCGGACTGGCCGACAACAACTGGAGGAAGAAAAGAAAAGAAGCAAACAGCTGGAGGAACACTGTCAGCAGCTCAGTGAACAGACAGGTTAGGAGTTTTAAGAGATACAAAACAAGTCAGTGTTACAACCATTGCAGAATGCTGCTGTGAGGCTTTTGAGGAAAAAAAAGGACAGATGTTTGAAGTCCAGTTCAGAACTGGTTTCAAAATTCTTAAAGCCACCTGCACCCTCACCACCACCATGCCATCCAGTCCTCTCTCACAGGACTGATAGTTGTTTTCAGCTGTACTCAGAAACCTGTGTCATGCAAGATTTTAACGTGAAAATGCACCCTTTAGCACAAAGTGGGCCAAGGACCCAACTAGAAAATTTGGTATTATGCACAATCTCTTATAGCACTTGTTTACATTTTCAAAGTGTCTTGTTTCACTGAGCAAAGGTCACACACTCAGAGAATTTAGTTTATATAGCTTTATTTAACCGTTTTCCCAGCTGGCAGTCTTTGTTTTACTGCTACGCTAGGCTAACCGTCCCCTGGCTATAGCTTCATATTTAACTGACAGACAAGAAAGTATCAGTCTTCCCAGAAGTCAAACTATTCCTTAAAGCCTGCCTTGCAAATTGTTGTGCATCTTAATCTCACTTATTCCTTTATTTGTGTGCTGCTCATGTGTTTGAATATAAAACCTTTCTTTGACACCAAATCAAATTAAATCAGGTTTGTTGTCGCACAAACATCATACACAGCGCAGTGAATAGAGTTTTTTAGGTGCTAAGCTCCAGAATAAATTTTAAAAGTAGATTATTATAATCAAAAGGGACAAACAGATCAAATAAAATAAAAAATATAAAATGAAAATAAAATCAATTGATGAAACAATGTGACTAGGTAATAAGTATATTTTCTAGTGAGATTTGGTTTGTATAAGACTAGTCAGGTAATGCACAAATTACTTTTGGCCTAATAATATTTATTCATGCTACACATGATATTTGAACGCTGAACTGCATTTCACATTTGATTTTCACAGCAATGAAGGACTCTCTTGTGCCTGAGTTGAAAACCGAACTGAAAGTAAGTAGAGAAAGACAGAGCAGTGGAGAAAAGATATTTTGGTAAATTCTCATCTGTAAAATGTATCAGGTTAGTTGGACCTAATATCAAGCAGTGTTTCTGTTGATGAATATTGTATATATGTGTGCATGTTGTGTTCAGAGTTTTCGTTTGGCTCTTCAGAGGCAGCAGATGGAAAACAGTAAACTGCTGAAGGAGGGCAGAGAGCTGAGAGCTGCTGCTGACAGAGTCCAGGTCAGGAAGCTTTCAGAAATATGTCTTTGTTTTAAGCCATGCACACATTTTTTTGTAAAGCTGTTGCATGTTTCACCACAATCATGCTAAACCTGGGAAAGTCAAATAACTTGAAAGTTAAAGTATGTTTTCTAAGCTATGTAATATGACAGAAATGCTAAACTTAATTACAGTAACCAAAATAACAGGTTTTAAAATTATACACTTGATCAGATGCTGTTCTAGTTGAAGTTTAAAGTTTAAAGATCCCTTCCATTTTCATGTGTTTATGTTAGTAAAATGCCAGACCTGTTTTTAGTGACATGTATATGTGCAAAGTTTGTCACTAGAGGTGCTTTCAAACTCCTTGACTGAAGGGGGAGATGTCTCTGCACTCCTGTAAAATTTGAGATTCAAATGCATAACTGTTCATAACAGATTTTAATTCATAGGTAAAGAAACATGAAACTTCCAGCTCAAAGCAGATGTCAGTACAGAGTGATCCCTCATCTGAGTCTCAGTCTGACTTAGACTCAAACTGGAGCTCTCCAATGTTTCCCTCAGAAAATAAAACACAACTTTTATCCAGTTTTTTATGCCTTTTCGACCACATTAATTTTCAAGTGCAGACTGATAGTGATACTTTCTACTAATATCCAATGAACTGCAGTATTCTTGATATATATTTAATTAATAAACCCAGAATAAGCAGCTGCAAAGTCAGTCTTGTGATCTCAGTTCCTACCCTGTGGTCACTCACCATGAAGAATGAAAGGCAATAGGCTAGTTTAAAGGAACACACACGAACATACGCACGCACACACACACACACACATGCACACATACACATAATGAAACACCACATAACTCTCTCTTCTCTCTGTGTCCTTTAGACTGAGAGAAAGCACGTGGTCAAACAACTTCAAGAGCAAGACCTGCTACTAGATGCAGCCAGATGCAACATTCAGACTGAGCTGCAGGTGGCGCTAACACATAAGAATAGTCTGCAGTTGGAGCTGTGAGTTTATTATGCATAACACCAAAACCTCACACTCTAGCATGATGACATCAGTTTGTGAATGTGGTGGATCACTGTGATTGTTACTGACTGGAAGTAATGATGGTATTTTTCACACCATCCTGTTGGTGTAATCACAGTAAAGATAGCTGGGGGACGGCATAGTGATGCTCTGTTCTCAAAATACTTCTTTTTATTGCCAAACTCACATAAGCCAGGTTTTTCATAGTGTAGTCCTGTCTGTGAGAGGGATGTGGATGTAATTCATTAAAACTTGAAAGTAAAACCTGTGACAGGGCTTTGAGATTTAAATGAAACTAATAATAACAGCTTAATAATAATTTTCATTGACGTATATCATGATGTGTCAAACTTATTTAAAACTGCACAGCTATTTTTCCTGCAACAGTCTGGTTGTTTTTGTTTTTCAAGTTACGGTTTTACACTTTTTTTGATACTACATTTCTTCATCTTTTATTACTTTGAAATGTTCTAATATGATAAACAAGTAGAGAGAAGTGTATTAAGTTTTCGGAGCTACTTTTTCAGATGTAAAAATCTTTCTCTCCCAGAGAGAAGCTCAGAGGTGAACATGCACAGCTCCTGCAGAGCTCCTCCACTGCGCAGGAGACAGCGGAGCGAACCATTGACGGGCTACAGGGGGAGCTGAGCACGGCCAAAAAAGAGGTGGAGGCAATGAGGAAAGAACTGGAGGATTCAAAAAATGAGGTTTATCCAACAAGTGCAGAACTATTTTTTTGGTGATTGGTGATGTTGTACCAAGAAGTTAAACAGTCCCTCCTAACTTTTCTCTTTTTGACCCCCAGTTATGTCTTGTTGTTACAAAGTTGGAGGATGAGAAAAGAGGTCTGGAGATCCAACTTAGTGAGGCCAAGGTAGGGTGGGCTAGACTACAACTCCACCTCTCATAATAGCTTATATACCTTATGTACATGAACTAAATTCAGTCCATGTTTGTGGCCTGTGAACCTGTAGCAGGAGGTTGGATCTCTGAGCTCAGCCTTACAGAGCCAGCAGGAGGAGAACAGGAGGCTCGTGAAAAAGATGACTGCTTTAGAGCAGAAACAGGTGAGAGACAGATTACAGTTTCTTTATTCCCATCAACTTTTCGTCTTCAACTGGTCAAAACACTGCTGTAGAGTATGACATGAAAGCATAAATATTATGTGTTTCAGGTAAAAATCCTCCTTAGCAAATAAATATGAAGAAGGTGTTTTGTATTTTTCATTGATGCTAATAAAAACACAATATTATAGGTCCTTGAATATCCTTAGTTAGGTTTGAATATTACTGCAAAAATATTCTTAGAATGTGTATCAGTTAATCCTTTGAGTCTATGGTTTGATTAATATGCTTTTTAAGCTGAGTGCATTATCTATAACTGTCAGCATTTTTAACTAGAATATATTCAGAGACTGGTCATCCTAACGTCACTCTTGGTAGACTGGGAAAGCTTTGAATTTGTGCTATTATGTGATAATTCAACTGTGAAAACCATGTAACTTGGTTAGCAGCTCCTTACAGGAAACTACAGTTTCCACTCTAGCCTTCACAGACCTTTATAAATAGGAAACCTTGGATAAAAGGTTAGGTCTGTATTTCCTCTCTCTTGCCAAAGGCCAAATAAAATATTTAACTTTAGTCCATCTTTTGATCTGAGAGAAACAAACCTGTCCTCACACTGAGTTGCATCATCATCCACTCTTGTGCTGTAGATCACGAGGCTGGAGGGAATCTGTGGTCCTGCTGTGAGTGACGTCAGTCAGACCCTTGAAAGCATCCTGACCCCACATACCAGACTCCAGCTCATTGGTCAGACCCCACAGCAGGAGGAGGGGGTGTGTGAGCAGGAGATGCCCACACTCTGGAAGGACAGGTCAGGACTGAATGAGCTTTACAAACTCTGCCTAAATGAATGAAAAGGCTTTATGAAGTGTGTGCTTGTTTCTGCAGGTGTTTTTCCTCTGACAGTACTAATAAAACAATCAATGCTTTGTCTAGACTGTAGATGCAATGTAAGTATGTATCTTTAAGCAACACCTAAGTTCTGTACTTAAATAATAATAATGATGTGACACAGTGAGGAAGAAATACATACGGCAATATAATGAACACAGAGAATTAACTAAATGCCACCAACAGTTTCAAGTGTTCAGAGCACATAATGCAATAACTGTAAGGCAGAGTTTGACGCTCTGCATAGTGGCAGTTTAAAGTTGCACATGTTTGTGCAGAGTGTGTGTGTTTGGATGATGTTGAGCTATGTAACCATGTTAAATGTTGCTTTCCTTTGTTCCAGGCTGCAGGCTCACAGAGAAATAAGGAAGCACAAAGCAGAGGTGGAGAAACTCCAGCGACTCCTGACATTCACTCACTCTGAGAACAACAGAGCTGTAAGGACACACTGTTTCTATAAAAGATGCATTCATACACACTCTTTATATGATCTGTTTTAGCTATTTAAAAAAATAGGACAAGAATTCTTGTTATTAATGAAACTGATTGATCATGCATAGATATAGATTCTTGCTATTTTTGTCAGTGTACTTACTTATATGTTGTCATTATCTGTGTCAAATAATGTCTGCATTCACTGTTTCCTTCATAGTTTTTCCTTGAAAATGTGACTCAAATAAAGAGGATACCTTTTTAATTAAAAAAAAAACTGGGAGCTCAGATAACTTTATTGCTTGAGCCAAAAAGCAGCTTTAAACACTGCAAACTGATTGAAATGAACAAGTCTAAATAGGTCAGCAAAATAGATAACTGTTGTATCTAGTTAGCAAAAGGCCAAGAGGTCATATTATAAGTTAACAAGCCAGCATATGAACCAATGTGATTGAGTATGTCTGCATTGATTTTTCTCAGTCAGCTGTTAAAAATACTTCTTTCTAGATGATAATCCACTGAGATGTAACCCAACCAATCGGGTTATTTCTGTTCTCCCTGTACTTTTCCTCCAAGCTCTAATTAATGACTCCAAACACTAGTGGGCCCTGAGAGTCAGTGACTCACTGCTTGTCATTTGATTTGTCTCAGCTGAACTTGTTTGAGAATTCTTGAAACTAAAGCAAATCATCTACTGAAATGAGCTTGAAGAAGCAGCTTTTGTTTTTTTTAAGGAACATGACAAAACTCTGTTAAGTTGTCTGCCCAAGAACCAGAACCCAAAAGATCCATGCTAGCCATTTCCTCCTCTCTTTGCAAAGTTAAGTTAGCTAAGTTAGCTTCAAATTACCACAGACCAGACATGAGAATCTTCTCATCTTCCTCTCAGTAAGATTGAGCCTGTTGAAGAAATTAAACCTTTCCTGTTGGGCAATTCCTGCTTTATGACTGACTATAACGGGCCTCTTAGGGCCTCGATGTTAAAATTGAAGACTTTTTTTCACTTGATATTTTGATAACATGACTTTTAGTCCTTGATACGTTTCTGATGAATGAAATTACAACAAACTGTAGAGTGTGTGTTATTGCAGCCGATGAAAACTTAGCTGTAGATGAAATATAATGAGGGTGTCATGATTATTCTGGTGTGTGCCTTAGTGGACTTCTGATTTGACAGGGTACATACACAATGCACAGAGACAGGAAGTAACGAGGGGTCAGTAGTGGGACCATCACTGATTTTTCATTTTGTGTGTCCCTAGTGGCTTTATTTAATTATATTAGCATGCTTGTATAATTAAAACTGTGTATTTACTTTTCTGTGTGTGTGAACACACACATGAACACCTTCTAGCTGGAATCCACACAGCAGGCCTTGGCTGCAGCCAAAGTGGACAACAGGAGGCTGACCCAGCGTGTGGAGCAGGCTGTGTTGACCAACAACACTTTACACAGGAAGCTGGAGCAGGCCAGGGAGCAGTACCACACCAGCATGGTGCTGAGGTACACTGTCAGAAAACTTCTCAGTGACAGTGTGTGACAGGACATTTGTGTGTGAACCTTTATGTTTGAACAAGACACCTCAAAGGACATAGTTTTGAGTGACATCTATGCATGTCTGTCACTGTATATTGCAGAGATGAAGAGCTACGAGAGGCTCAATCAAAGATTAGCTACTTGTCTGAAGAGCTGGATGCTGTGAAGCAACAAACTACGAACCACTTTGAATCTTCCATGAAGACACTGCAACAAGACATCTCAGAGGTGCAAAATGGCAGAAATGTTTCATTCTGTTATAATGTTTTTGTTTGTGTGTGTGTGTGTGTGTGCGTGCATGTGTGTGGTGGTGGTAGTGGTGGTGGGGGGTCTGTGCAGGTAGAAGATATTCCACTGTAAATGATCAGATCTTGTGAAGTCCCTGACTAAACAGTATCCCAGCCTCAGATTAGTGCTGGAAGACCTCCATATATAACCACAAACAGTTGAGCTATTGAGAGATGTACTCAAGTGTGTAAATATATAAATATGTATTGACATGCATAATCCTTATTGAAAATCTGGACCACTGACTCTGCTGTTTTCTTTGGATACAGTGTGTAAAACTGTAGATTCTGCCTTGCATCTCATGCCGCATACTTCTGAATCCCGTTTCCCTATCCAGCTAAAAATGACAGTTATGAACTCATCAGCTTGGTCAGGTGACCTGTCCAAGGCCAATCAGGATCTCCAACAACGTTTGTCTGAGCTGGAGCAGCAGGTGTCCAAACAGAAAGCTTGTATGAGAGAGAGGAGGAGGCAGCTGAGGGTGACACAGAGGAGCAGAGATCTACAGGAAAACTCATGGAAAGCTGAGGTAGCATTACTTCACCCTGATTACAGAACTAACAAAGATGCTGCATCGTGCAGTGCCTTGTTTGAGGCAGGAACAGGACAGGTACATGCAATTTGCAAGGCAAGAATCTTAAACTAGAGTTAATTTCAGACCAGACTGCTTGTAATTTTGGCTTAAAAGTGGATGTTTTTGTCACTGTGAGCCCATATCAATGTTCAGTGTGCTATGTTAACAGAGGTTTGAAAAGAGCATCGGGACAGTGCAGGAGAAGGAGGACAGTCAGCTCCAGGAGGTCAGGATGGACTCCCAGGTATGTGACCATGAAATGCAACTTTTCACTGTTTTCCTTTTTTCCCCATTCCATCTCAAAGGTTCTGTGTGTCACATTAAGCACCGATTACAGCATGTTATCTCTCAAGACTTTGTTCATGTTTGTGTCAAGCATATGAAAAGGTGCCTGCTGCAGGAAAACTTGACGTTATTTTCATCCAAGTCTTGAACAGACTTGGAGACCATAGATCATACTTTAATTTCCTTCTGCCTTGACTACTACGATTCTCAATACCTCACACTCAGTAAACCAACAACAGAGTCCATATCCTCCCTGCACTGGCCTGTTTTCACAGGTTACCAGTAAAGTTCAGAAATGAATTTTCTAAGAATCTTTATTTGTTCAGAAGGCACTACATGTACATGTACCCCTCAGATCTGATGACCAATCACTGCTCTTCATTCCGCGCAGCCAGTTAAAGAGCATATTTTCACTGACCCTGAACTGTAAAACTGTTTGCCTCTATAAAGTAGGTCTCATCCCCTGAAACCTTTTGAACTTGACCAAAGAACAGTCTCTTTTCTTTAAGCTCTTCTCATGAAAACATGCCTGATCACACTCTGGCCTTTATTTGTTGTTTTTGTATTCTGTTTGTGTTATGACTTTATTAAGACAGTCTATGTTTTATTTATTTACTTGTTTTTTCTTTTATTTGTGTCTTCATCTTTATTTGATCATTCCTGTGTTTCTGTTTGATTCTAATTATCACTCAAATAATCCCATAATTTAATCCCTGTAAAGCACTTTGGTCAGTGTTTGATTTCTGCATAAATAAATTAACTTGACTTGACTTTTTTTAAGATTTAAATATCCAGTGACATTTTCAGAGCCACTGATCACCAAAAGCAAATATTGTGGAGGATTTTTTTTATTGTGTAATGTACTTATTAACATTCTAAACTGAATGCATCTGACTCAAAATTGTTCACTAATGATCAAATTAAATAATATTTCTATTCTTTTGTCCAGCACTGGGTTTAGAAAATGATCATCCTCTGCCTTACATATATTTTAAGACTACAAATTAAAAACATTCATATCAGCAGGCTATTTACAAAACTTGTTTTACTCTGTAAAAAGCTTAGTTTGTTTTACACTTATTGAAAGAAGAATTGCAAGGTTTTATAAACATTTGTAAAAGAAGATGTTGTACTGAACCAGAGAGAACCCCCATTTGTTGAAATTCTCAGTGCGTTTTATCTGATTGAACACTGCAGCTGTAGCAAAGCTGCTCTACTCCAGCAGACTAAAGGGGTCATTAAAACAGGATTAGTCCTCAGAGCTGTATGAAGAAGACTGCTGCAGCAGACTAACAAGCCCGAGTTGGTGCTTACAGAAGGATAGGACTGGATTCCTCTGAGCTAAACTAAGGAGAACTGGACTGAACATGTGAGGATGGCATTTTCCTCTTGTTATTATAATGTTATGATGTTTTAAGATATGTGATTGTGTAGATTTGGACTCTTGTGGCATTACAGTTAAAAGAATGTTCAGTATTTACCAGCTGGGCAGACCAGTGCTGCTGCCTTGTGCCTGTTTGACAGAAAGTCAATGCACATACCTGATGAATACTCCTCAGGAAGGTCTCATGTAATTTGATTTCTAAGAAGATTCCAGGAGAATTCAAGGAGACTGACAACTCTCATGCATCACCTTAATTACATTTGATCCTGATGGACTGATTATTATGAAAGTGGCTCAGAAAGCAAATGGGATTAAATGAGTCAAACAAACTGAACTAGGATTAATCTGTTTCATTAAACCATCTCAAAACTAATGTGATGGGACTAAAAGCCTGGTTTAGTTAGAAGCAGCTTGTGAATGATTTCTAAATATAGACAGAGCACAATCTCTTTTGCTCTTCATAAAACTTTTAAAATAAGAAATACAGAAAAACAAATGATGTACGTGCAGACTGCAGAGGGCTGTTATCACATTCATCTGCTTAAAGTGAACAGTTTCTCTGTGCTTGGTGAAGAGCTAATTCTAAGAGGAGAAACTTGCGACAACACAAAGTGTTTGGAAATCAGTGGCAACATCAGTGTTTGGTCCAATTTGTAATCTATGCAAATTTACTGTAGAAACATGATGCTGTTGGTGCACATACACTGAAAATGAACTGTAGAGAGGAGAAGGAGACATCTTGTGCCCAACAGTCAAATTTGTATATTCATAGATTCTGGATTTGTTAACAAGATAGAAGGAAAAGATGTTATTAAAGGAAGTTAAACCGTTTTTGGGAAAAAAAACATACTATATTATTGTTACATCAGACTTTTTGTTCAGTATCTCAATACAGTCTGGAGAGGATCTTTAACAAGAAGAGAACTCCTGTTTCATGTTGGAGACCAGCTGTGAACTCAGGTTTTGACACAAGTAGAGAAGAACTCAGCAGCATCTGTACTCACCTATTTGCTCAGTTTGTTTTAGCACTCTGCCTTTAATCCTTGTTGCCCTGAGTTTTAGTGTAAATCTTTGATTGTTAATTGTAAACCAAGCAGCAAACCATACCTGTTCAATCATTCTTCTTTGTTTATATAAGGGACCTTTGTGCAGAAACTCATGATTATCAGATGATAAAGAAATAAATCCTACTGACTTTGGTGACACCCTGAGTTTCATCTAGAGACACCAGCATGATGGTGCAGCCCAGCAGTAAAGAGCAAGCTTCAAGAAGGAACTCTGGAGAAGAAAATAGTGTGTTTAAATCACAGTGGTTGTGACTGGTTTAACTGGTGATATTTTTTTGTGAAGCACCTCCATAGTTTGCACAGCTTGTAAATGTGTTGTTTGATGCCTGCTGGTATTTGCAGGTTTTACACAAACGCGAGGCGGAGTGGGAGAGGTGGACTTCAACCATCCAACGCTGGGAGGCCAAGAGAGAACTGGCTCACATCGCTGGAGGATCCAAACCTGCGAGGACACAGCTGATAACACAATCACACTGATAAAACCCAACACATACAGAAAAAATATGGATGTGACACACCTGAACACGGACTGAAGCAACATGACACAGTGATCCTTTGTTTTATTCAACATTAAACAGTGACCAACAGAGAGGAAGAGATAGCAGCCACGATTGGAATAGCAGCTGTACAGTGTGTGTTTGTGTTCCTATGTGTGTATGCGTGTATGAGTGTGTGTATATGTGTGTGTAATGTCCTCCATATGTATTGATCAGAATTTAATGAAGGTCAGAAGGGAAACATGCACTCTCATCAAAACAGACTGTACAACCATAACATCTGATATACTTTTCTTCTTTGTGCCAACAGATTTTTTATACAAAAGTAATTTTTTTAAAAGAACACTGTGTACAAATGCATGACTCTCCATCTATCATATCTGGACTCTCTTCTGAGTGTTGGCTTCTGTTATTTTGTGAGTTAACTGTAAATATACTGACAGTCTGACTATGAATATGATCATGATGTGACCTGATGCTCTCCCTCTCACATGGGCTGTATGAGATCCTTCAAAGTCGACTAGGAAACAGAGATATGAATAATCCAAAGGCAGAGGTTCTCCCATTTGCAATAGAGAGGACTCTCAAATTAACTCGTCCAGTAGGGTCAAGTTGTTGCTCATGCTGTCAATGTATTCTTCCTCATCTTCTCTTTATTAATCCAGTCTTTGATAAATGTGCCACTTCCTCTGTGATTAAACTGTAGGCTGAAGAGTTGAATGTGGGTGGAGACACAAAAATCCTCCATTTGGGGCTGCACGTTGCTACAAATCCTGAGAAAAACATCCGCCATGAGTCCACCGTCTTTTTTTAAAAAAAGTTGACAAATCTTAAAAACCGTACAAACACTCACAGTAACAAGAGGACCAATGCAGGCAAACGATACAACAGCAATGGTGTTTGAACAGGGACCATTACTCTTTGCAGCCACAAGAGTGCAGCATTGCACAACACAAGTCAGACTTTAATACCAAATTGAAAGTACAACATTTTGGCAGGCACAAGGATGCTACTGATCTCCGTTCATTTCAAATTGGTCCTTGTCCAGTTTACATTAGGGACTGAAATCACTGTTTAACTTCTGATAAGCTCAAGTTTTCACTAGCTGATGCTACAAAGAAGAGAAACAACTGAGGAAACATGTTGATGAAATAAAAACCAAATAGCTTATGAATCCTACTTATAATGTACATGTGATATATCTGCTAAAATAGAAAAATAGATGATTTGAAAATAAATTTAAACATAGAAAAATATATAAGACCAAATAATATATATGTACATGATAGATGGTCAGGTGACCCATGCTTTAGATAAGACAGAGCACACAATGGACTGTTTCATAAACTTTCCTAACTGAAAACGTTTACTGATACATTTCTTTCCTGCATCCTTTAGGCAAGAAAAGGCTTTAAGCACTCTGTATCATCCTGTAGGCTCTGGAGATGAAGTGTGATGTAGGAGAGGTTGTATGTGTGGGCGGGGCTGTGAAGATGAAGCTCATCTCAAGGTCAACAGACGGCGTGGAGAGGTCACCATACGGAGCACTTATCCACAGGGTTCATTGGGGAACCCTTCGGACAGTGGAAAACACGGGCAAACTCATCGAACTGGGACACACTGCCAATCACTCTGCAGGAAAGTTGGGGGTGGGGGGGGGGGGGCACAGAAACATGTAATGGTTATGTTGGGATCATAAAACATTTGTGCCTGTGCATGTGTACGTCGTGGCTGCATGCAGTCCTGTCATCACTGAAGGGTAGTTTTCATGAATATATTTCACATTGAAACGGGGCCATTACAGACATGACCTGTGCTTCTGAGCTCTAAATAGACGTCATTTTTTCAGACGTCTTGGACTCGAAAATTATCCTGCAGTTGAAATCTTTATTAAAATGTCAGAGCGAAGCCAAAAAAAGTAACATACTGATGTTTTTTCTCTGTGTTTTTTGTGTCAGAGTGTAAACAGTACCTGTAGTGCTCCGGCGCATGTTTGTCAGTGAGCAGCTGCAGGTAGATTGACTGAGATCTTCTCTTCATACACCAGTTCTGAAAAGACAACATGAAACAGTAGTGACCTAAGCTGGAGACACAAAGTAACAGCTTTGCTTCCTGTGGCATTTACTCTAGAACTGTATCAGTTTTGTGGCACTTCACTTGAGTATTTCATTTTATTCTTTATTATCTTATACTTTTTACATCTGCTCCTTAATACAGCGGAATATTGTGCTCTTTGCTGCATTACATTTATTTCATGAGTTTAACTTGCTAATTCCTTTTCATATTAGATTTCACATAAAAACAGACATTCAATTAGCTTATAAAATGCAGTTTTTTCGAAAGTAATTCTTGTGGTTTCTACCTTTTGGCCACAACAGAGCAGTTGGAGCCACTTGTCTTGATTCAATTGTGACTTGTAATCAGTTCAACCAGAGAGAAAATCCCCCTCTATACTTTTCAGTTGGTCTCATTCAAACAAATGATTGAGCAACCAAATTATCCAACATTTAATATGCAAAGACTAAAGGAAATTTTGAAAAATAAAGAAATCAAACTTGTGGTTCAGAATTGTTTTTTCTTTTTTATCCCTCTTTTCTATTCTTAATAATTAAATCACGATTCCGCAGATTTATCTTGTGATCCTTTGAACACCTGGGTTTGCACAATCTGAACTAAACTATCTAACTTATGTCAAAACTAGCTTCACCTCAACCAGCTAAATCTGTACCATGTCACATGTCAATGTAAAAGATGAACGCACATTTTGCTGATCATGCTTCTGAGCACTGCTTTCACTGCTGTTTGCTCCATTGCTGACTGAAACTGGTCAGAACTGATCATAAAAAACAACAAATCCAGGGTAGAAATGGATAAGATCAACCTAAACTGGACACAATACAACACACTGTTTTTGTAGGATCAAAGACCTTTTGGTTAGAATAAATGCCTATTTCTTTAAAACTAAAAATATTAGGAAATCAACAGATAAATCTATTGATAGAAAATTATTCAGCAATAGTTTTAATGAATGGCTGATGTTCATTTTCAAAGTAAATTGTCAAACACAAATGCCAAAATTTGTCTGGCTATGATTTCTCAAATATGAATATTTTCAAAATTTCTTCATCTTCTGTAATAGTAAATTAAATAGCTTCCTAATTTCTCATATTTTTCTGAATTTTTGACTGAAACAGGTGAGCTGAAACTTTTAACCAGACGTTAGTTGCAGCCCTGCTGTTAACAGAAGTTAGATATTTATGTCATAATGTTCGAAAAATGCATCTGCTGACCTGAGACTGAAAGTCTCAACCACAAAGGTGGTCGAATTGCCTCACAGCTGAAAATTGTGCTTTTCATTCACCTTGGACATGTGACATTTCAAATGAATGCACACACATATGCATGGCTTTTTATATCACTTCCCTGTGGCAAGAACTTTAAAAAATGGGTTTAAACACTGCAAATTGTATTAAAAGCATGTCTAGAATTTGCGATTGTTACATTAAGCCATGAATTTCAATGAAACCATTGAATTTCAATGATGGTTTTAATAGTTAAGGAGTAGAGGTGGTCTAGTGCTTAGAGCCACTCTACTGTCATCAGCACTGTTTTTTGATCATTCCAATGGTTTATGCATCCATCAGCTAATGTTGGGATAATAAAGAACTCCTACCTGCTCTCTGTGATCAACCGATCCAGCTGAGAGTGGCAGCTAAAATGATTTAACATGTAAATGTAATGAGAGAGAGTGGTGTGGAACTTTTGGGAGGCTTCTGTACCTGTGCAAAGGCAATGAAGAGCAGCTGTTCGTGTGTGTATCTGAGGCCAGGCAGGGGCCTCTCTGGACCATGTTCCCTCACCCACTTCTGATATGCCTGGACAGCGAGAGAGAGGTGTGTGGATGGTGTGAATAATGAAAGACAGGAGATAAAATGAAACAGTGATCTTTCACCCCATGTCCAAAGCAGAATATCAAGGTAAACTAAGATCTGAAACAAAAAGGGACATTTTACAATCTCCACTTGTTGTTAATCCCTGAAATGTGATGGACGTTATGTTTACTTCAGTCAGTCTAACTGATGGACATGACTGACAGACACTGTGACACTATTTTTGCATTTTGATGTCATCATTTATTTAAAAGCATTCACTCATTCCCTTTGTACTTTAGTCTGTGTGCACAAAACACTCCTCGCAGACCTCTGACACACTCAATATGGAATTGAATTATGCAGCATGCCAGATACTCTGCTGTCCAGGCAAATGCCACGCACACACACACACACACACACACAGACACACAGACACATACACAGATAAAAGCAGAAAAAGGGGATCAAGTGAAAATGTTTATCTTTCCTCTCTTGATTCCAGGGCACTTCTGCTCTCTACTTTTATGCAAATAAAGCAGAGTGGTTTATAAAGAATAAAGAGACAGAAAATGGACAGAGGCGTCACATAGTGATAGTGTGAATTTTAATATTTAGATTATATGAAGCCACATAGCCGGAGTGTTTGACCACTGATGGCATCAAGTATTACTTACATAGTATGACAGCTTGAGCCCTCCCATATCTGCGATGTTTTCCCCGAGTGTCAGTCGACCATTCACCTAAACATACAGAGAGGAAACATCTAAAACACTGAAGGTTGCAACGACTCTGCCACCATTCTTTTGTGCTGGTATGGGAAGTAGACTGCATTTACAAAGTACTTTCATGATCTTTTAACTACTTAAAATGGCTTACAACACAAGTCAGCATTCACACACTGATGGAGCAGCCATTTGGAACAATTTGGAGTTCGGTATCTTGCCCAAGGACACTTTAATATGGAGACCAGAGGTGTTGGGGATCAAACCACCAACATTCTGGTCTACCTACTGAGCCACAGCTGTATATATACTTCAGGGATGTACTTTCATCTAGGATCTACTATATGATTAAAGGGACAATATCAAATACCAGTATTTTTCAGTGAAGTAGCTTCTTACTGACCTTGTCCTATGATTGATTTGATCAATGAAACCTTTTTTTGCCCCATAAGGAAAATTTGCATTGCATGAAGAACATAAAAGATTATTGATGGTCATAATCCTAACCATGAACAACACTACAAGAGAGCACATAATAAAACATAAAAATGTAAGTATCATTAATTATCATAAAAAGCATCATTTTGGAAAATCAATGAACTAGATAAAGTTTAAGTTCAATAAAGGGTCAAATGCAGCCGATGTGATCAGAGCTAGTTTGGCAGCTGAATGCTTCTTTTTTCTTTTAGTCTGCATCTTGGGAATGATATACCTTTACAGTGAAGATAAAAGTGCATATTCAGACCACTGAGGCCACAGTGCATCTGCTCTGATCTGTGGAGCTAAATTCATGGTGTTCCAGTCTGTCATGCTGGTAAAACTGCACATTGGTTTCACCCAATTAATAACCCTGTCTAGTTCTTGTTTCATTCAGACAATGCTCCCACCAGCACTGAATACAAAAGGTCAATACACGTTGAATGTGTTTTGTAAAACTGTGTCAGCATAGTTCTGTTCTCATTAAAACTTCTAAGTTTCCTTAATAAGTGGATACATTATAGAACCTTTTTAAAACCTAGTATGAGTCTTAGTCGTTCAATCATTTTAAAGAAAAAATGTGGCTTGAACAATACCACTCCCATGTCTTTGTGATAAACATTAAGCCAAAATCATCACATTAGCTTAGCATAAAGACTGGTATAGCAAGTGGCGACAGCTTGCCCAAAGGTGAAAAATCCACTTTTCAACAATAAAGTTCATGATGACCAGGTACAGTGTACAAAAAATAAAACCATAAGTTGTGTTTTCATGGAGGCTTGATTGTTTCTCCTTTGATCACAGTGA
>JAPZDY010000024.1:3565720-3576620 GCA_029783645.1 Ctenochaetus hawaiiensis
GAGTTTGCTAGGAAAACAGTGGAGACCCCAGATAGAATAAGCTAGTTAAGCTAGCTGCTTATAACTTAATATTTACCACACAGACATTAAAGTGGTACCAATCCTCTCATCTGATGCTAAAAGAAAATGCATGTATGACCAAAAATTTAAATGTCCATTTTTATAAAAATACACACAAAACTCACAAAAGAATGTATGAAAATATAAAAATTGTGCTTTAGCGGGTTAGTATCACATTACTTAACACAGCTTAAAAATATAATTGCAAAAGTTGGACAGAAGAGGCTAAAAATATTCTGACCCTTAGAAACCAACTAGTCAAACAAAGTCCAAAAATCATGGATCTTACATTTCCCATACTATGAGATCACCGAGTGTATTTTTTATTACTTGACATACCTACCTAGGGTCATGGAAAACATTTGACAACTGATTTTACAAGCTTGTTAGTACTCCAAAGTACACTGTTCTTTATGAGTAAAATTTACTCCTCTAAAGCAACAAACATGTTATCACACGTCTTTTTGCAATCAAATAAAAATATTGCAAAAATCTTCCATAGATAACCAGATCTAATCATAAATACTAATGTATCAAGCTGCATCATGTTAAAGGTCAATAACTTTCTGAAATATGGTTGCCATATATACCTTATATCAGTCATATTTTTTATGCAAGTTGTAAAAGCTGAATGTGTCAGTCCAGGCTTGTACACTGTGTGTGAGCACACTCACCCTCTGGTTATAAACAGTGAAGTTATCATAGAGCTTGACGATACATTCAGCCTTCGTCTGGAACTTCCTGTAGGACTCCTCCGTCCACCACTGTTTGAGGTTGCCATGGCGGTCGTACTGGCCCCCTAGGGACATGAACCATTGCATCACTAAGATGAGGGGCAAAAGGGCAGGGGGGCAGTGTTAGCATGGAGACAACACAACCTGCAACTTTCCTTCACCGTCCAAAAAGCTGCCCCGATCGCCATCTTTTACATGTTTCGTAGCTGTGGGAGTCAAACCATTAGGAGCCAAAGCGTCGTTGTACCCACTGTTGACCTTGGCTCATGTATCCAGTCTAAGAGCCAGTTGGGCTGCTTTTCCAGCCAGCTAAATTTGTGGAATAAAAATGATGGCTGAGTATCTGCCAAAGACGGTGGTAGTGCACAATTCCACCAGTCACACTCAAAGTAATTTTAATGTTTGGTAGGTGGCTGGCAGAAATTTCACCTCCTCATTAAATTCCTTTGATGTATCTTAAAAAGGCAGCACTTTAGACAGGAAATGAAAGCTAGAGATTGTGTCTCAAAATAGTTTTTTCTGTACAGTTGTGGAAATCCTTCCAATTTCATAGATTCACACATCAGGGAGCTGCTGCTCTTTCTGTAAATCAGATTACGTCACTGCAACTGTAGGAATACAATGGTGCACAAAATGGTGAAAATATGTGTTTTTATGGGCATTAGTGCAAAATTTATGGATGAAGAGGCTGCCATTCTTACCCCAGTCATCATATCCATGCGTTAGCTCATGGCCAATGATTGCTCCTATTCCTCCATAGTTAAGAGATCTGGTGGCAGGGAGGAGAAATATGGAACTTTATATACAGGAGCTTATAAAGTCTTGAAGAGTCTAAACTCAGAGCAAGACCATTAACTCTGAAAAAAGACATATAAGCATGTTAATTGTCCTTGAAAATCATCAGACATTTTTTGGAATTTTCTTCTTTTTTTCCCAAAAGTGAGATAAGAAGTTTGATGCCACTCTTATCCCTTTATATTGAACTTGAAGCTAAAGCTAGAAAACATTTAACTACTTACCATAAGCATATGTAATCAGGTAAAATGCTAGCTTAGTTCTTGGTAGGCTATTTGCATGAAGTAACTGAGCTGTAAGTGACTAAGTGGATTGTGTTACCTATGGACAGACCCAGGGTAGCTGCTTCTCCCTGCTTCCAGTCTGAACTAAACTATGGTGAGCCTCTCCTGGCTCTAGATTCAGATTTACTGGACAGACATGAGAGCAGCATTGATCTCCTCATTAAACTGATGGAGAGAGAGTGAAGAAGCAAATTTCCAAAAATGTCAATCTAGTCTTTAAAAGTTTGATGTGTGTTGTACCCTGTAAGACCTTCAAGGTCTTCATTTATCATGAATCCAGGGGATATTGACAGTTTTTTAATGTAGTAATCTTTAACCTGAAAGTAAAAACTTTATGATGTGTAGTTACACTATTGCAGTACACAGTGTGTTTGCATTTGCTCTTGACAGATACTCAAAGTTAGGCCTGTGTGCTTATCCACTTACATTAGAACTGAGCAGTATGCTTTTCAACTGATTTAAGCTACAGTCACCCCCTCGGCTTTCTTTCCCTTTTTAGTCCCACTGTCCTCATTGGTAATTCTGCCCAGCCAAGCCCCACGAAAGACAATTTGCACTTGGGATCTAATTTTGGTATT
Organism: Ctenochaetus hawaiiensis; assembly: GCA_029783645.1. Lineage (NCBI taxonomy): Eukaryota > Metazoa > Chordata > Actinopteri > Acanthuriformes > Acanthuridae > Ctenochaetus > Ctenochaetus hawaiiensis. The sequence goes on from JAPZDY010000024.1 coordinate 3,568,172, forward strand.
GAATAAAAAAAGTTCAGTGCCTCATTTTGTTGTTCAAACTGATTGGGAAACATCAAATATCTGTTTCACATGTGAAGGAAAAATCAGCACTGGGACCTTTCAGGTGCAGTGTGAGCATAAATCTTAATTTCTTCACTGCATAATATAAGATATAAAATATATCACCTTGTAATATAAATTGGATCTTGGTGTATGTGACCACTGGCCTACAACCTGCATACGCCTCTGTACACTCCCCTGCTTCCAAAAAGCAGTGGGTTGCTCCACCTCTCCTTGACCCTGGGCCGAGCTGAACACTGTCTTTGCAGCACATGCAGATATAGAGAGCGATGAGAGGGCAGACTTGGGGCTATTCACATGGCTACGTCTGAAAATGACTTTCTGACAGCTAGTCGATACGCTGCCTCACACTGAGCCTGACTCCCCCGCTAAACTAACTGGCTGATTGAAGCTTCATTACTATACCCAACGTGATTCGGGAGGTGTGTGTGTGTGTGTGTGTGTATGTGAGGGGAAGTGAGACAGTGAGAGTTTATGGGAGGTTAGGGCTACTGCAGTAATAACTTCAAGGGGACAGGCACAAACACTCACACACACAAATTTTACTACATCATTAATTAATATTGATTAGCATGCGTGGCAGCAGGTAGTGGAAGTGCTAGAGATCACCTCTAATGAAGACACAGAAGTGTTAGCTAATGTTGGGAACACATACTGCTAATTGAGGTGTGTGAATGTGTGTGTATGTGTTGTGTGAATGTGAGAGATAGAGAATGTGTGTGTCTGTGTGTGTGCACGCGTGTGGGTGTGTGTGTGTATGTAATTGCGCGTGTGTGTATGTGTTTGTGTGTGCACGAACATGTTTGTGTGCACGCATGTGATGGTGTGTGTGTGTGTGTGTGATTACTCAGAGGTGTTGGTATGAATGCAGCAGGTGTGGCTTTTTGGACCGTACTGTATGTATTGGCTTAGTACTCAGTACTGGCAGCAGTGGGTTTGCTCCTCAGTGGATGGATTTGGTTAACAAAAGGCATGTTGAGTGGAAAAATATAATTTTGTACCTGAACATCCTCAGTGCTGCAATGCATTGGTTTCTTAATAACTTTTTTTCAAGTCTCACCAAAACATTTTGGATGGATTTCCTTCCTCACAGGCAGTTATTTGGCTCTAATTCAAGCCAGTGTTGTATGAAAATCAACTTGAATTGAAACAAACTTGCTACAGGTGACCAATGGCAGTAAACAATGGTTTTCTTCTTAAAAAAAGTTAATTTTTCAGTTGACAATGGTAAATGTTAAGCTAGAACACTTGTTGTGTTCAAGGAACTTCCCACATCAGACGTTTTGACTGAGCTGCAGTTCATTCTTTGGTCAAACAAATGTTCCTTTTGCAATTTCCATATTTAGATGTGGTCTCCTGGACTCATTGTATTTTTTCAAGGGCATGAGCATTTTAAAAAATTTAGGTAGGTAATGTAGCCATTTTTAAAAAAGCTACATTACCCCATGTTAATAACATGACTTTGTTCGTCTATGTCAAGGAGACTTTTCACTTCATACTAAATAAATGAATGATGATATGAATGAGTAAAGGAAGCAGTGCCAGTTTAGAGAGTTAGTCATAAACTAATAGTCAGAATTATTATAATTTATAAGCAAAAGTTATTATTTGTAGCTAAATTTTGGACAGCAAATATTAGAAAATTAATGAAATACAGTGACTTTTTGGCAGATGTAGTGGGCCAACAGGAGCCTCTGGCAGATAATATTTTGACACATCACAGACAGCAAAGCACAGGTGTAATTAAAAAAAATAATGAAGGTTGAGTTCCATGAAGCTGCTTCAGCATCAGGGTCCTGTTACTGTACACGCTGGCTCACTGTCACACTGTCATGACTCACTGGGACACTTGAACAGAAAGAAGCCACTGTTAATGTTTTTGGTAACACCTGTGCTTTTCTACTGTGACATCGAAGTGTCTCCTGTGAGAAAAGACCATTTGTCAGCAGGAGATATGAGTTACTCTGTCATCTTCACTTCCAGGATTTTGTTTTTGATAGATTGTTGTGTAAACAGTATCACACTGGTTGTCTATAGGAGGCTCAGACAGGACTGTGATTGAGTTACACTTTTTGATTTAAAAAAAAAATCTATAAAAAAAAGACTCGCCTTTGATGTTTTTATATACTTATGGTTGTATGCAGAACCATCATGCCCTTGAGTACAAATAAAAAGATATGCATATTCCATGCATCATACTGGAAACTGTTTCTGAATGTCTGTTCAGATTCACAATCTTTAAGACAACGACTTGAGAAATTTGGTGAAACATTCTTTAGAAAAACAGTATTACATTCCTCTGAGTTAGGTGTGGAAGTGAAAACCTAATTTTCAGTAATTCATCAGTGAAATCAAATCAGTTTCATCTAAAGTTCAGTATTAATTTTGCAGCAGTGATCAGTTACTGACAGGATTCACATAATTATAGCTTCAATAATACATTTTGTTTTGGTGTTTTTCGTCACATTCATTGTCTGAAAAAAATTTAAGTCCAGCTTTAGTGTCTAATTCTTAATGGGTTTTGGTTAAATGTTGCTGTTTTTGGTGCTTAATGTTATAATGATTTATATGCTCATTTCAAAGCTTTTCCATCTTGACCTAAAATGGAATTGTGTTGAAAAAACTTGGACTTTATCCTGCATAAAGATGAAAGATCTTTAAAGATACAATATATTATCACAGAACGCTGCATTGACTATTAGCTGTATTACAAAGATATTATTGGCCATGAAATATCCCATTCAAAAGCTTCTGATGCACAACTGAAGACGAAATATGTGTTCTGGCTTAAATGTGTGACTAATTTAAAGTTATGAGTAGCTTTGTTCCATAATGATTTGGATCTTGTGCAGAGATTTTTCATTTACAAAGAGCTTATTTAAGAGCCAGAAATGAGAAGAAGTGAGATTAACTGAACAGAGAGAAAGACAGGGAAGCTACCCTACTTTCATGCACCATCAAATTACTCGATAGACTCAAATTTAGGGAGGCAACCTCTCAATGACACCTGTTCCATTAGCAGGACCTTGTTCAGTAATTGAGCTCTTGGTGGGTAGTTAAATTGGTTTAATCAGGTGTGTTGGGACTTGAGGGAAGCAGAGGCTCGCCAGACTAACGTAGCCTTTAATGACCTTTGTTGTTATGGCTTTGGTGATGTTGTTGCTTCCCTGTGGAGCATGCAGCAGGGAAAGACAGGGACAGGAGGAGGGCTACTTACTGTGGGAACTCAGGGTTGTAGAGAGTGGGCTGAAGGATGCCGGCGGGAAACACTGGGAGTGAGATTAAAAAGACAGCATGAGGAAAGAGCAAATGTCCAGATATGACTCATATTAATATCACACACCCTGGTTTTAGTATAAATATGAAAAAGATTTTTTTTTTCCTAAGGTTAGCACATTGATACAGTCTCATTAAGAGGGAAAAAGAAGGTTAGGAGATTATGAAAACCACTGATGCCTTAGAGCTGCACTTGCGTGGATGTAAAATACGCACATCCATGCAACTGCTCCAAATCTCTTATTAGAGCTCCTATAAAGGGAAGTGACAAAGTCTCTCCTTTTGCTAAGGGTATTTCTTTCGGCATACAGGCATATAAATACAAATCAGTCTCATCAACAGCAAGTTCCCTCCTCTATCTCTAGAAGCTGCACTAACCAACAAAGGTTCAACTTGAGCTTTTGCACACACATCACACTGAGACAAGACATTTAGTTCTTTGTAATCATAAATTTCTTTTGAACTCTTTCAAACTTAAAAAATATCAGTTTCCTGCTGTCACCACTTGCTGCTGCATGTCTTCAAGGTTTCCTCGTGGAGCTTCAAATGATCATTTACAGTATTTTATCACTGAACAAGTCCACAGCATGTTGTCTATGTCTCATAACCTTCAACTGAGAAGGAGTTTGTGTAAGCTAGAATACTGTTTCTCATACCAATAAAAAGCATATGCTGATGGTAAATAAATGAACTACACATATAAGTTATCTACTTCACAAGGAAAAATGTAAAACATATCTGTTTCATATCATCCTAAAATAAATATCTGTGGGGTTGGACTGTCATTTGGACATTTTAGCTGCTTTAGCTATGATCTTTTCTGAGAATAACCGTGTCTGTTGGGTGATCCTAGATTTCATTTTATACAGGCATTTATGGTCCCTAGAGGATGAATCCTGAACACATTAGTGACCCTATCCTTTGACTAAATATTTATATAACTAATCAAATGACTGCAGTCCTGAAAGAATGCTGGTTTATGTGTGAGTAGTCAGAGTTTGACACCATCAGTGTCAGAGAAAATATCAGTCATTTACTGCCTTGAGCCAATTAAATCAAAGTGAAAACTAACTCTGTATCAGTAAAGCTGCTCATGAAGAAAAAAAAATCCATGATGTTCTGGAGCAACTTTTAATTAAACCTCTGTCCTCGCCTCTTAATCTTCAAACGGATCCTGATTCTAGACTTGAAGTGAAGGAAGCCAAAAAGATAGAGGTACAATTTAAGTGGGCAATATTAATTTAATTACAGAAAAAAAGAGAGTAGCGAAATTATTACAGAGCTGAGAACTAAAGTGGCTGGATTAAGTGAGAGAAATAATGTGTGTGGGTTAAAGTAAATGACCCGGGGGGCTCTGATGACTGTTTGTCTGACTCCTCCTGTCCTCCAGCTTCAGCTTGCGAGCACCATTGATTTTTTTGCGAAAGGTTTAATCCAACAGGCAGGCAGACACAGCCGATCCAGGCCGATCCAGAGAGGAGATGAGGAGGGGAGGCAGGGAGGGAGGGGTGACATGGCAGGACTAGGTTTGTTAAAACTCAGGATGGTGTTACTGCTTGTTTTTCCTCCAGGGGGGTATTAAGTATGTGAGGTGGAGATCGAAGTAGAAAGTGAGCGATGAGAAGGAATATGATATGAGGAGGTGGATGCTTTTTCCTAAGCTGCCGTTCCGTTTGACTTGTTGAAAACAGACCACAACATGGTGTAATTGCATGTAACTAATGCACCGTCCCTGCTGTGGTGCAGAATTGCAATGGGGGGAAGGATTGTGTGTGAGTGTGTAGCGATGACAGAGAGACACAAATGTCAGGAAGTACAATGACGAGTCAGGCACTCACCCATTTGGTTCTTGTTAGGAAGGTAGTAGGCATTAAGGGCCTGAGGGGGGAGAAGCCACCTGAGGAGAAAAACTGTGTCAAACAAACAGTTTTAAAGATGGAGTCTCACACACACACACACACACACACACACACACACACATACACACACTCAAATCGCCATCATACCTACCAGAAGCACACCTCGATCCTGAACAGAATCCCAAACACCTTTCGCTCTCCCTAAAACCCCCAGTGAGAAATATTCAGTGTGTGTGGTCCCACGGCTAAAGTTCCTCTCTGCATATGAAACTGCAGACAGTTTCTTTATGGTAATCCACTTAAAGCCAGACCAATCGATCGGCACAAAATCCCCCGAATGACTAACTCTAAAAGTGTGAGATGCCCTTGTTCTAGGAGTGAAAGACTGATTGCTCTGCATGGACTGCAGAGGGATGGAAGGGAGACAAACACAGAGAGGAGGAGGAGTGTTTCATTCTTTATTTTTTTCTTTCCCAGTGACAGGACAGAGTGAGTGATGAAAGGATCACTTTTTGGTGATAAAAGGGGAAGTGTGTGATTTAACTCTTCAGGCCGTTGAGTGTGGGCTAATGATAGGCCTACAGTTGTTTTGAGCACCTTGGAATACTAATGCGACTGTAATGTGTTTTCATAGCTGAGAATCGCTCAATCCAGGCATACAGAGCTGTATTTCAGAAAAATGAACCACATGTCCCACAGCACTGTGCTGCTGCCTGGCTGCTATAGATAAGTAAATCAAATGGATTTTCTTCAGCTGTGTATGTCGATTAGGTATCTGTTGGTTTAATTTAGAGGCACATCAACAAATATGTCAGACTCAAAAGGGATTCTCAGGGACACATGTTAGGCACGTCAAACATATTAGAGACACACACTCACAGCGATGCAACTGCAGCGTCCGAGGTGAGCCTCAGCTGCATGTGAGTTCAGCCTGGTTTCCAAAATATTAACCTTCTTTAATTGCTTTTGCACTGCGTGTCAGCGAGCTGAGATGGCTGGCAAGTGTAGCTTGTGTAATATGAGGAGATGCTCCACTCACGTCGTCTTGTCCACTTCTTCGTGGATCTTCTTGACAGACAGCTTGATGTTGAACTTGATGCTGTTTAGGATGTTCTTGAAATACGTCTTCTCATCCACATCGAACTGAAAAACCACATGTAACGTTAATAAATAAACAATAATAATAAAGCAACAGATTTGCCATTGAGTGACGAGTCTGTAAATGTCTGTGGACATAAAATATTGCACATTAACCTGAAAAGACCATAAAACTTGAACTGACTTTATGTAGTCATAAGTTATTTGTCTTTGATACATTTGCAGTGTTCAATAATAATAATAATAATTATAAAAATAATAAATGTAATTCTTGTGTGTTTTATTTTCGGTGCAAATCCCCCCATTAGGTAACATTAAGGTGATGCTGTCTCTCCAGGAAGAGCAAGTACTATTTGTCCACAAGAGATGACCATCTACTCTGTTGTCTTGTAATAAATGTTGGTATATTCAGGTATGTTGCTCTGCAGAATGGGGTTATCCTTTAACTTAGATTTTTTTTATACAGAGTTCTGTGTCTTGTAAAGCCCTAAATGTTTTTACACTAAAAATGAACTAAGCTTAGCTCAGTAAAAAGCTGGAGAAAGGAGAAATACCTTAAAAGCATTCAATAAATTTATTTAAATTTAAAACCATGGTTTTACGTTTAAGTTACTGGTCCTAGCCTTCAAAACTTTTTGTACTGATTGGATTAACTTAAATTTACTTTCTCTGTCTCTAACAGAGGAGATGGTATATAAAAAGCAACCAATATGCTAGTAGGCTACTAGCTAGTGCGCTCTGTCTGAAGTCTCAACAAAATGATCCTGTAATATCGGAAGTTGTATTTTTCACACTCTGTGTTTTTGTGGACCAAAGAGCTAACTAAGAGCTTTTAGGAAAGTTTTCAAAAAGAGTCAGACAGCTAAGCCAAACCAGCTAACGGCTAGCTATCACCCTGAGTCTGATATCTATCTTCTAATATAAATCTGCAAGCAAGCAAATGAGTGTATTTCTCAAAATGCTGATCAAGTCCTTCAACTGCCTGTTTTAAAACGTATGAACTGAGGTAGGGTGAGGGAACTAACTTACTGAGTCAGCTGCCAATTAGCTTTTATGTTGTAAATAGAGATAATCTGTGTGACACAGCTTATTTATAATTCAGCAGGCTGTGTGAGGGCTATTCCCCTTGTAGTACTGCTAGTATCTAACATTAAAATGCACTTGCAGTAGATTGAAAACTGATTTTGTTTACTTAAGGAATTTAATGGAACTTGCTTTTTAACTCTAAATCATTTAAACTGACAGTAATCACATCATCTTTCGTGTTTGCTTTTTTGTTTGTTTAATCTCACAGGGTGCTTCTGTCAGTTTGTGACAAAAATGCACATCTGTGCAGAGCATTATTCAACTGTGGCAGCAGATGGAGGAAATTTGCCACTTACAAAGCCTTCACTCTTGAATCTATGAACTCTTAACTTGAGGAGAACCAGCTGCACAGGTGAAGCAAATCTTTGCTTGTTAAAGTTAAAGATAGATTGACCATTATATGGTCCCGTTTCTCTCCACGTGAAATGTAACGCAGCTGTACTGCAGAACCTGCAAACCACTGGGGACATTTTCTTTTTGATGAATTTTCACTCTTCCAAGCCAATAGAAAGGACTATTGTAACTTTTTTGAGGTATCTGGTGGTGTTGTTGACCAACAGTAACACTATGGAGCAATGTTTTTCTGATGATGATACACATTCATACCGCAAGTTCAAAAGTGTTGCACCAATTTACAGTAAACATTTAGTATACAGTAAATACTAAGTTGTGTACTTTCTTTTCTTTAACCCAAATTTCTCAGAGAAATCAGTGATTTTTATTCAAAGTACCACTGCATTTTATTTTGTCGCCTGTTGCTAACATTTATGGCAACACTATAAGAGTGTGAGGAAGGAGTCGTTGTAGCCCACTAAAGCCTGAGGTAACATAACAGATAACAAGCCACAATCTAATTCCTGGAAAGACAGAACCAGCTTACCCCTGTGTGCTAAATGAGCTGAGTAACTGCAATTTTCAAATTTGAACACTGCCTGTCAATCAAACAAGACCATCACACTAGTGTAGCATCTATGTTAACCATTTAAGTGTTGGTTGGCACCATTTGGGTATTAAATGTTATACCTTCAGCACTTCATGATATTAGACATTGGTTAAAAAATTCTTCATAA
>JAPZDY010000024.1:3588332-3610195 GCA_029783645.1 Ctenochaetus hawaiiensis
CAGACTTTCCTCCACTGTTTCTTTGCATTTACACAGAAGTCAGTCTGTGGCAGCCTTTTAAACAGAGTGTGTATGTAGTTTGTGAGTGTGTATTGTGTGGAAGAGAGAGTTTGTGTGACTGGTAGAATCCAGCAGAGTATGAAAGAGTACAAAAGAGTTTTCTATCATTCATTGGTGGCCTTGAGAGGAAACCAGCCTCTCCACTTTCTCTACCGTGCAATGATACAAGAGGCCGACACCTCTGTCACGACAACTGCCTCACACTGCACACACCCAAACAATGGCACTGTGTGTGTGTGTGCGTATGGTTTACAGGGCTCATGTTACACATAGTAGATGAGTAGGAGATTTATATAAGCATACACATGCAACTCTTTTTTTGTTGTTGTTGTATTTTACTTCTTTTCTTTTTTTTTTTTTTTGTGTCTCTCATGCCAACTGTGTCGCTCAGCCAGATCAGCTGGACTGGACGATCATGCGGGTTGGTTAATCACGCCCATGTACTGTGATGTAAGAAACATCAACTCTCCACATTCCACATCTAGAAAAATGAAAAAATATTGGACAACAGTTCAGGCTGTGCTTGTAGAGCAGATGGATGGTTGATTTTAGGAAATCCAAATTACCCTGGGTGGTCGACCTTGAAAATGACTGTCAAATAGGAGAACTCACTGTGGTTGGCTTCGTGATATTTTAGTTGATATTATGTAACTTTGTTTTTAGCTGAATAGTTCTTGGGGGGTTCAGTTTGAACAGATAGTCATAGTCTCCAGCTGATAAATCCTAAGGACCTTGGTGATGATATGTGTGCTGAACATCTCAACAAATACTGAATTACTGCTTAAAAATTAGCGTAAATAATTTTGATGTTGTCAATACGGGTGAGCATTTCTATTATCAATTCATCTGCTGAATATTTTCGCAATAAATTAAATAATTGCTTAGTCTATAAACTATCAAAAATTTTGAAAAATACTCATCTCAAGACAGTCATCATCATCTTCAAGTCACGTCTTTTGTTCAACCAACAGTTCAAAACCAGAAGAATCTTCATTTACTAATATAAACGATATAGAAAAGCAGCTGATCATTTCCTTTATGAAAGTATTTTCTTTTAGTGGGCTAGTCAATAATTGGCTAATCATTGCAACTTTGATTGTTTTATGATATTGCCAAGGCATTTCATTAGATAAGAATTTTAAAGAAAGGGTTAGCTAAAGCATTTAACCCAGTAGAAGAAGGACTAAAAGAAGAAAGTGGCTTTTTATCTGACAGGATTTTATTACATCAGGGTTAAATTTCCCAGTGTGACCCCACTGTGAGTGCACACCTGGTATCTGTATTTGTTTGTATGCATGGATGTTTCCATAGGCTGTGAGACTGGCAATTAACAAGCAGCAGAAGAGAGACACCTTTATATGAAGAACCAAGGCATTTCGAACAGAAATCTCATAATACTAATAAGCAATGCGTGTGTGTGCGTGTGTAGAAATAGCAATGCCAACCTCTGTTTAAACCCTGATAAAAAAAACAAAAAAAAACTTCCTGGGAGACAGAACCCGGAGGTGGGAAGAGGATGAAAATGAAAAAAAGAAAAGAGATTAAACAGGGAAAGAATAGTGGGAGAGAAGAGGGGATAGAGCAGGAACAGGTGAGGAGGAGGATGACAGGAGCCAGAGAAATGATAGAGGGAGAGATGGATAGAAAACAATGGAAGAGATGCAGAGAGAGAAGGGAGAGTGGCATTGGGGGATTGAGGCAGAATTGGGGGGAAAGAGAGGGTTATCATTCAAAGTTGAGAAGGAGAGATGAAGTGATGGAGGAGAAGGAGAGGGAGACAGATGGGGAGAGCTGGGGAGCAGGGGAGTGGAGAGAAAAGAGTTTTGTTAGGGGAGGATGGATGAGAAAGAAGGTAAAAAACAGAGATGGAAAGTAAAAGTAAGAGAAGAAGTCTCAAAAGTTCAAACTCCTGCTGTCTTTGTATAAAGGCCCATTTCTGCCAGAAAAAAAAAGATTCTCTTAATTAGTCAAACTTTGACTAAGTCAGAATTTTGACAAAGTCACAATTATGTTTGTCAAAATCATAAAGTCAAAAATAGGATTTTCTTAAAGAAAGGGGCTCTCCGCTAACTTTTAAAATTAAGATTAATTTACTTGTCAGGCGCATGAGAGAAAAGTTGTAAAATGTCCTTTGAGGCTCTGAAGGGAGCTTTCTGAAGCATGAGAAAAGAAATCTGATGATGTCAACAGGCTTTGTTAGCAACTCGGGTGAACATGGAGGCATCTCAGTCATTAACCACATTTCATTTATTTTTTAACCAATTCTTCTCTTATTTTCTGTCTTTGACTTTACTTTGCCCTCAGAGGTTTAGATTTTTGAACTTCATCATAATCCTGATTAAGTGTAACATAATGATTTACTATATGTGCGGCTATTTTTACATAAACTTTTGATATGTTTTTTTATATATGTATTTTTCATGGGCTTAAATACATTTGGGCTCACTGATGTGTAAAATCAGCTCTCAAAAAAGATTATTTTGACCTTCTCTTTATATTTTTTTGCAGTTCTTTTTAGAAAAGGCCTCAGGTTTCAGTACTGTTCAACAGAAGCATGTTAAACAAGGTAAACTCTTATATAATCGCATGTAAGATGTGACTGTCATTTGAATGGCATTGGAAACACAAAGTTTATTTAAACTTCTTTAAGTGAAGTTGAACACTCATTCCATATCAGCTGAACTTTAGAGCTGACTGAGCAGACGTGTGATAAAAGGCAGAGAAGAGAGGATGTCAGATAGACACAGGTGGAGGGAACAAAAGACGGGGGGGAGGATGATTGAAACTTAGTGTAAAATCTATTACTAAAGCCATCAGGGGGGATGGATGGACAGACAACTCAAAGAGAAGACTGGTAAACAACGAGGGGGGAGACAGAGCAAGCAACCTGAGGAGAAATGAACCTGGGCTAATGGATGTCACAGTGATGACGGAAGCTGTGTTTTTACAAAGAGGATTATGAATCCCTTAATGATAACAACCCTAACTCAATATCTATGCATGTAGGAGTGTTGTGATTAAAAAGTACATTTTACAAAGAAAGGACAGCAGCAGGAGACCAGATTAAAGAGATTAGAAAAAATGGAGTGCAAAACAGAGCAAAGAGAGTTTGATATAGAAGAGATGTTTACACTAATGGGAGCTGAGCTAAATCACTGCAAAAAGACAGATCCTATCTCTTGTTTTGACTGATCAAAGTAAGCACTTTAAAACTCTAAAGAGTTTTCAAGATAAGAACAAAATATATGTCTGTTCAGTTATTTGAGGTAAAAGCATTTGTGTAGTGAAAGATATAGTGACAGTTAAGCAGGTTGCATGATAGCACAGTGGACATGCAGACCAGACTGATGTTATACAATATGTGTTACACTGGCTCTTTGTTGTGAGGAGAGGATTGCTGGTAAACCCACACACAAACACAGCTTTGCTCTGATCCTGTTGTTCTTTGTAGGCAGCACTTCTTCCTCTCAGGCAGCTGAACGCAGCACTGTTGCAGCACCGTTTGTGTGTCAGGTTTGGTTTTACCTGCTGGATATGTTTGGATCTCTCAGTGATTCTGTCCTCAGCAGTGGGGCAGAGGAAGGGGCCTGTCCCTCTATCTGTTTGATTCCTACAGGTCAGGACACTTTATGGTTGTCCAGAAGGATGGAAGGACCTGATTGTGAAGTAATCTGGGTCTGCAACTGGAGGAGAGCTAGTTAGAAACATTTTAGTGCACTGTCAGCTTCGCTGTCCCTTAAGCTTGCTTGGAAGAAAGGTGAAGGGGACATTTTTCATCATGTGTCATCAGATCAAGTTTGGTGGAACACTTAGAGCTAAATTAGGATTTTCTTTTTCATGGGTGTTAGCCAGGGTTCAGACCCCTGAATTGTGGTCTACATTTTCAACTTGTCCAGAGATTGAAATGGGTCTGGTGCTGTGAACAATGGGGTGTTCCACTCTGTTCATGTAGCCTAATTAGAGTTGTAGAGTAAAGTGGTGACGTAACCTTCAAACAGCATGCTCCAAAAAGACTAAAGTGGATTACATTGACGTAGCTGTGGAAGCTGTGACTCGACTTGCAGCAAGAACTCTTACACTTATTAAAAAGTAGTGAAAAAGGTGAACTGCAGCCACAATGTCGGCAGGATAGTAGTTGCTGGTTTCAAAAAACAAAATGAATCACCTCCCAAAAATTAATCAGCTAACATAACAACGTCAGGCTGAGTGAATGAACAACAGGCTATCCAGTCAGACTATCAGGCCAGGAAGCAGTGGGGTTTCTGGGAAATGTGGTCTAACTAATTTCCTGCCTCACTGCATCAGACAGCTGCCCTTCAAGAGCTGTAAAAACAAAATCAACCAATCATCTCCACCATAGTCTCATTTGTTCCCTGTAGGATGTCTGAGGTAACTGATGCCATAGTCACACACTTCACAGAGAACCAGTAATGTGACCTTAACCTGAAAGTCTGATTTTTGTCAATTTGGCAATGTCATCCACCTCTAATAAAGTGAATACATTTGATTTTGATTGCTAAACTGATTACCTAGCAGGTGCTGTGAATGATCAATACTTCACCAAGTGAAACCTTGGTCTTGCACAAAATCAATCAGAGGTTGTAACATACCTTATGGTTGGTAAATATGAACTGGTGAGACGAGGAAATAAAATGTCCAACATTGAAGGTACCAAAATGTCATGAACTGGTGAGTTATGAAATTACAAAAATGTCTGAAAAGGATATGCTGCCACGCAGACGCACATGTATTAATACTCCTACGTAAATGAGAAGCGAGTAATCCAGCGGTCAGTCATCCACCCGGGCAGCCATGCATGAGGCCTGAGAGCTGCTGTGTATTTGTGTGGAGCACAGTGACTATTGGCGAGCTGTCAGTTGCTGTGACACACATTCTGACGTGCAGCAGCCCTCTACGGCCTCCCCTGGAGTCTGTCAAGAAGACGGGGAAAGTGCGTGCGTGTGTGTATGAGTGTGTGTCTGCCCGTGTGCGTTTGTCTGAGTCTGCAGGTGGTAGAAAGGTGTGGGTGTGGATCAATAATAATCAGCTGCAGTAGAACTGGAAGTTCACCCAACAGTGACTCACCTCAGACACACACACACACACACACACAAATGTGAACACAAATACATGCACAGCAGCACTCAAAAACCGATCCATACACCCTGTGACACTGCATTGTAGCCCAAATTATAGTGACAGCGCTAATGCAAAGGCAGCACACACTCACTCATACACACAAAACAACTCCAACAAAAGCGCTTACTCATGCTCAAAAAGTTCCAACTCAAAAATTCCTGCATCTAATTTTATCGATTTTCTATACAACCCACCGCCCTCATCTTTCTCTCTCCCCTTCTTTCCCCGGAGTCCGTGTCCCCAAGCCCCACCCGTCACCCGTTATCTCTATCTTTACCTCTTTGAGGTGGTCTTGATGATGTCAGAGACTTTCTGTATGTAATCCGTAGCCAGCACCACGATCTCTTCGTCCTCTGAGAAGTTGTCATGGAAAATTCGGTCCAGCAAGCGTTTCCAGTGCAGCTGCGGTGAGAGGAGGAACGGCACATTGTTATTTTTTAAAGAGATAAGGGCCCTTGAGAGGGTTCAAGGGGGCCCCTGCTTCAAAAAAAGGAATCATTTATATCACCTAAATTCCATCTATAAATAACACAATAAAAAATACGAGACTCCTCTGGTCATGTGTTTCATACATTTTTGTTATAAAACATCACAAGGCAAAACTCTGATTAGAACAGGTTCCCTGGTCTATTTTGGGTCAGTTTAGGGGTCCTCAAAGCGAGAAAGTTTCAGAATCACCACTTTATGCCAATCAAAGTTCCCACTCCAAATCAGAGTGAGCCGTCAGATACTCAATCAAATCCAGGCCACAGTGAACCTCCCACATGCCACCTAATAAACACACAGTCACTAAAAAATCTCCAGACCAGAATCCTGCAAACCTGCACCTGCCTCACGACCCCAAAGTTCAAAAACTGATCTGCTACTGAACTTTGGTGGTTTAGCACAAGGTCTGAATATGACCTGACCACAATTAGGCCCAGACCCAAACCATTAATGTAAGACCTGTGACCTGATGAGGAGACTAAGTGCTCTCTGCTGACAGTGGGCAAAATAAGGACACCAGGTAAAAGAAGCATGCAACAGCTGGTGGAAATAAACACTAAATAAACTTTACAATTCATGCAATACATTCTACAGCAGCAATCAGAAGTTTGGACTGATTTCTTTTTACTTTTAGGAATCAGAGTATTAGGAAAGTGTGTTCAAATATTTGACTGGTACTATAAGTGCAGAATTAGGCAAATGTATGATCCACATCATCAATAATAGCTTTGTTAAAATTCTGACCTTTACGGTTGTGTATAATTAAGATACAAGATTCATGTTTTTTTTAATGGTCTTTTGTTTTCCGTTTGATCAAAAAGGAAAGATGTTTTGCATTTGCACTATTCATTCACTATTCTATTTATCTCTTTACTCTAATCTACTTCAGTCCATGTTTTCTTTTGTCTCACATCCCTGTTATTCCAACTTGTTTTTCCACTGTCTCTTTTTTTTGTATGTGAAGTGAAAATCGAACTCTTCCTCTCCAAAAATACCCAGATTCTATCTCTCCTCTCTTCCAGTGTCCATCTACTCCTCCCTCGACCATGAAACATCTTGAGGATTCTCTGTCAGTGTTCCTGCTGCTTCAGAGGAGAGCCTCCGCCTTCTCCTCCCTGCTCTCTTCCTCTCGTCTCCCCTCCCTCCATCTTTTCCAACAACCCCCAATGTTTCCCTATTTTCTCCTTCTCCTTCTTCCTTCTTTTGTTCCGTCCCTAAACTTCTCTGTCTACCCCTGCAAGGCGGACAGCTTTTGTGAGTCACTTAGGCATCAGTGCGTGTGTGCTTATGTGTGTGTGGCGCTTCACCATTTGCTCCCTCACCAATCACACACAGACACACACCTTCCCCCTGTGCACTCACACACTTGCCACACCACTTAAAATGCTCAGTTGGAGTTCAAATCTTAATCCATCACATCTGCTTCTACCCAAAATGCATGTGCATGCACGCAGACTTATAAATGATGCATATTTTAATGCTCTCAGTGTGTGTGTGTGAGTGCGTGCAGTACTCACACTGGGAGCGATGCGCTGTAGCTGCCTGAGGGTGATGCGGTTATACATGGTGCTGATATCCTTTCTTTGGTCATCATATTCTGACACAGTGATCTGGAGAAAGAGGAGACTTTAGGCAACACTGCCAACACACACACATGCATGCATGCACATGGATACACACACATGCATCCAACTCACATTAGCCAGACGGGTCTCCAGCTGTATAATCTCCTTGGACTTCTGCGTGGCGTTTTGAGCTCCCAGCATGCTCAGCAAGCGCTCCATCAGGGCCTTGTATGCCACAAGGATCTGAGAAGCACAATGACATCAGCACTAATAGACGGGAGGAGCTGCAACATCATCGGTAATGGCCGGTGACGGCTGGCATGTGGCAGAGTGGAAAGGATAACAAAAGCACAGCGGGTGACAGTGAAAAACAGGTGGATTGATGAAGTGAAGAGATGAGTCCATAGGACAGACGGGGAGGACAGGAGTAAAGACGGGGAAGAGAGACCAGGAGGGAAGCAGGGGGAGAGGTAGCCTTACAAAAGTCAAGTATATTCAAGGAAGCAAAGGATGATGAATGGTAAGAGAAGGAGGGAAGGAAGGAGGGAGGCAGAGTGTGGACACAGGCAAACAGGGATGAGGGTGCAGGGTAAAGGAGAAATACAGGGAGAAAATGAGGTAGTGGGAAGGATGGACAGACAGGAGGGAGTTCAGTAAATGGGTAAAGGCAGAAGAAGAAGAAGAGATGAGAAAACAAGAGATTGAAAGAAGAAGGGTGAAGACAAAGAGAGATGATTGGACGTCATTAAATAAGGAGGTAAGGAAGCAGGTTTACCTTCACACTGTCTTCATCCTGTCCAAGGTAGAGGCTTCTCTCAGGCAACGTGAGCCCCTCCTGATCAATCTGAGCACACACACACACACACACACAGGCAGTCAAACACCCATGTAGTAATTCCATTTGTTCTGGTATGTAGTCACGTATGCGTTGAGTCCCCAGCAGATGCATATTCAAAGGACTGGTTAATATTTAAATAATCTTTAACAGTGCCAACATTTGCAAGTCAGTCAACACATTGTATGCTAAACAAATGAAATATTTATGACATTTAATAAATAATTCCCACATGGAGTCATCCTCGGTGTCAGACTGATATACATATTTGATTAAATCACAATCAGCATAAGTTTTTCAGCTTTAATTTTTTTCCTGTCCAGTTCAAACCATCCATCATCTAAACGTGTTAATTTGAAATGATAAAATAAGCTGGCCACAATCTTATAAACACACATGTAATGTTTTCACTAATGTACACAGTTTACCAGCATCTTTTTCCTTACCCGGATTGCATTTCTGGAGGAGTTCTTGTCGTCCACATTGACGGTGAGGGAGAAGAAGACAGCGGTGCTGTAAACGCCCTGGGTCCTGTACAGCAGCTCATTGAAATCCGGCCTCTGTGGGGCGCCCTCTATCTCCCACCCAGCAGCACCAGGAGGAGCCCCCACCAAGTCCCACCCCCCACAGCTGTCGATCACCTCTGTCATCGGGCCAGAGCCCTGTTTGTCGATCTCCTCGATGTTAATGCAGGATCGATAGAACTCCTTAACCTTGCGCTCTGCAGAGTTGGGCCCGCGCCTTCGTATAGGCTCCAACAGGAGGCGCTGTAGTTTCTCCTCATTGTGCTCTCCTATGGCTGTGATGATGCCATAGCTGAGCTTGTCCTCTGGGATGCCGTGGCGCCTCAGCCAGCCGCCACAGGCGAAGGAGTAGAAGTCCTGGCAGGGCTGGATGGTCGGGTCAATATTGGCCTGGACAAAGCGTGCTGCCCGCAGCAAGGAGCGCTTGCGTTGGCAGTCCTGTCGGCACTGCTGGTCCTGCTGGGCATCCAGGGAAATGTATTTGAGTGCCAGCATGCTGCCTAAGATAACACACATGCCTGCTGCAAACACCAGTGCAGAGAGGAGGCAGATCTCTCTGCGGCTCCATCGGGGAAGCCCTCCGCTGCTGCTGTTGCTGTTTGGATCTTTGTTTCGACTGTTTGACCAGGTTCCTCCCCGGGATCGCCCCACGTGACGGTCCAGGCTGCCCCCCAGGTGAAGGGTCATGCCATTGCTGAGGATATCACTGCTATAGCGACCACCATATTTTACTTCCTGGAACTCGTCATAATGGGCAGTTAGTGAGTATGTCTTCTCCATGGCGATGGTCTATCAATAGGTATGAAGTAACAAAATGGTAGGAGACAGATGAAAGAGCTTGTTTTAATGTTTAGAGAACAGGCATGACTACCCCCACTGAGACAAAAGGGTCGACTCCTACTACAGGGCAAAACACTGAGGTGAAGTCAAATTTCTTTTGGCCCTCTTTGGGCAAAGTTTCCTTTAGTCTTTCAAATCAAAAGCTGGCAGAGCGAGGGGCTCCCATTGTGCATCAGGATTCTCATGGGTGCAGCTTTCTCTCTCTCATCCTCTTTCTTTCTGCTGCTTTTCCATTTGTCTTCTCTCCTCCCTCTCTCCAACCAGTTACAGGTCACCTGTGCAAAAATAGAAATGAGATAAGGTTGGCTTGTGAGTTGAGAGAGAGAGAGAGAGAGACAGGAAATTGAATCCATGATTACAACAGCAAAGAAAGACAAATAGCATCGTCTTTGGCAAATTTTCCCCAATTTGTCTTGTTGTGTTGTCTGTTGGCTTAAGTTGTTGGATTGATTGGTGATAGCCATCCCTGAGGGAGATGATGTCCTCAGGTGACTCACAGCTTTGAATGGATCAATAGAGACAGAAGCAGAGAGCTGGGCATTAGCTGAGCACAGAGAGGTGTGGCCATCACCATAACTTAGTCACTTCTGCCAGTCCAAATTAATGTAAAACAATTATATTGCTACAGACAGAGAGATGGAATTTATGCTCTCTATTTCGAGCTAAAGACACACACATGCACACACACACACCTACAGCAAAACACAGAGGGCATCAGTGTATTCATTCATGATTTTTATATATGCGTGTATATACATATATAGATATGTAAACATACTCACACAGAATATATTTCTTTATTCATTCATCACATTTATTCAGCACCTACAATCCACTTGATTCACAGGAGGTACTTGCATTAAAGTCATGTGGCACTAACAGCCAGACAAACAAAGACACACACAAAATATGTTTTTTTTTTTTAGCTCTTTGCACTCTCCTTTGCCTCTGTTGATGTATTCTACATTTAGCCTCTAGGCAATATCATAGGCCTTTAGACAGAGAGACTGACTGCTAAATTGTTTTTGGATCTTGTCCCATTGTGAGTTTCTGTGTGTGTGTGCATGTCGGTGAATGAGTTTGTGTGTGTGTTTAAGTCACTGTGTACGTGTGTATGCATGAGTGAGAGTGAGTCATTGTGTGTGTGTGTTTCATTGTGTATGTATGTGTGTGTGTTTCAGTGGCTGGGCACAGTCAACTTGCAGAAAGCTGTGAAGGCGATCTGTGAAAATTGATCCCTGAGAATAGCAAACTTCAGCACTGATGTCTTTAACAAGCTTTCTCTTGCCTTATGGGAGTGCTGCATGTAGATAAGAAGGAAAAAGTGGCAAGAAAAAAAGGAAAAACTAAAAAAAGAAGAAAGAAGTTTAGTGTTCATAGGTACATAGAGTGATGAGAACTGGGTTTTTCAGACTATGAGAGGTAGTAATACAAATCATGATGGAGTAACTGATGGCTGATGTGTGGTGATGTTTAAAGTATCATGTTTAAGGGGAAAAGTGAAGGATGACAGAGAAAATGCAGAGAAAAGGGTTCATGGATGGTTTAGGGATAAAAAGTTTGTCCACTTCCTCAGAGGTTTGTGGTTTAAGTTGCAGTGGTGATAGCTGTGTTATGGTCAAAGTGACAGATTCCATGTCACTCATTCTTAAAAAAATTATTTCCAGCTGAAAGTGATACACAAGCGGAGTTTGTTCTGAGCTGACAGACTGCAGGACTCCGACAGGATGAGAGGAGACAGACTTTGCTTTACATCAGTGCTGCTTGGTTCTAAAACACAGTCAAAGTTGATGGACATTGTTTCTCAGAGGTCAAACTTTTGGTGAAAAATCAACAGATGATTACCTCCTTTCAGGGTTGCTACTGATGAGGTAACAAAATCTTTCATGTTTGTATTTTAAAAACAAGTTTGTAACCTGTCTTATCCCTGAGCAAAGATAGACAATTTAATATTCCATAGCTCTGACCTTACCTATAAAAGCATGAGCCTTACAAGAAAACAAACAGTTAACACTCTGTATGTTGACAGTGTTGCCTTGTCACTGTTATAGTGAACTCTTTTGTTGGGTCTGTGGACGCACACATTAGACGAGGAGACAGGAGGTGACAGCATGAACTAGAGTATTCATGACTGCTGAGTTTAAGCTGCATAGACTATCCCAAAAATGTAGTAGATTAGTTGATTAAGCAGTAAAGGTATATTTCTTTACCCAATAACAAAGATCGATTCTCTTCATAAGGTCTCAAATATAACTAGTAAAGTGTTAGAATAGGCCTCACAAACTTGTCTGATCGGAAGCTAATGTTTGTTTTTTTTGCAGGATATTCTTGGATTTTTTCCTATTAAATATCTTAAATTCTGTTTCCTTATCATGGCATAACAGAGAAAATGGTTCTTCAGAAAAATTCCCGTCTACTGTGGTAGAGTATTTCCACAGATTTTTTCTGCTTTTTCCTCTTGCTGAACGTCTGCCGCTGACTTGTCAACAACTGCCCACAGCGCCCCCAGCTGCACATCTTCTGTAGATGCACTGCCGCAGCTTTAGATCAACAGCAAAATCTTAAGTGCTGCACAGTGTCTGATGCACCCTGAGCAAACATCTGTCCCATGTTACGACCCTGATCACACAGCTGGCAGTTGAAAGGACTGACTTTTGAAAACACGCAGCTCTTCTGCTTGCAATCTTCCCATGTCAACTGAAGCAGTGATGACAAGTGCCATGCAGAGGGGACTGGACATCCCAGAGTGTGCGAGAGTGAGGGTGGGGGAGGATAGTGTGTCTCTGTGCAGTGTTAGTGTTCATTCAGCTCATCATCCATCAGTCCTCTGCCTTGTTTTGCACACACTCACACACACATATGCACACACAATTACAATCATTTTGTGTCTATGAAACCGTATCCGGTCAATATGAGCCTTATGCACTTCATGCATGAGCACATCCTCATTGCTTCCATATAATTGATTATAATGCAAATATTATTGGATTGCTGCTCCAAATGTATTTACTCTTCTCAACTTTTCTCCCTCTCCTTTGCAAATGCAAGCGCACTTTCTCATGTGTCACAACTCCTTAAGCATTATAATAAATTATTATATACACACACACACATAAGCACACAATCACCCTGTGAGTGGACACCCAGCCTATGGCTAATGGATTGGATCTTGTGGGTACCATCACAGGGAAAGACATACATGATGAATGGCTATTTACTGAACATGACAGGGCCTAATATCTGAGAGTTATACTAATACTGCTACACACACACACACGCTTACACACAGCACATGCATAGACTCATAAAATGCATAAAAAAGCAACCGCACTGGTGATACATAGTGCCATGTCAGTTGTTAAGCATTTCCCATACATCTTTCCACCAACAGATAATCACTTACTCAATTACAGCAGGGGTTCACAAAGTATGGTTTGCTGGACCTTCAGGGGTCCTGGAGATGGTACCATATGGACAGATATTCCTTTTTTATTATTGAAGAGATCTTCAGTGAGTCCCACAGATGAGGATAACTGGGCAATCCTGCTCAACAATTCAGTGTGTTCTCGATTTAAAGGCTAGTCAGACAGATTATCCCCAAATGTTCCTGCAGTGTGAGCGATCTGCAGACTGTTACCCACTTCAGTACATCAGAGGCTCCCCTTTTCAGAATCTGACTTGCAAATTTAAGCATGTTTGATTAAAATGATTTGAAAATCCATAGTGTGAAAGGAACACTGATGAAACATTGATCTGAAACCCTATGAGCCACCTAAGTGTGAGATGTCACCCACTTGTAGCAGTAGCCTGCGCTGGTTCTGTTAAAACTTTATTTATGACTAACCATCAGTCCTCCCAAATGTAATCCTGTCTTCTCAGTCATGTTTCTATCAACTTTTTTCTCTTTTTTTGTTCTTCAGTGCAAAACATAGCACACACAAGCACAACCGGCTGTCTGCGCCTGGCCACCTCCATGTTTGTTTTTATCTTGATGTATATTCCTGTGAGCTCTCAAGCCCTAGAATTGCCACCCTGAAATCCTTTGGTTCAAATGCCAAGTATGTGGACCTGCATCTTGACTGATCATCTGGTTAGTGTGTGTGTTTTTTAAAGATTAAAAATGAAAAAATCCAGTATATCTGTGGTTATACCTGTGATCTCCAGTTTTTTAAAATTAGTTAAGATTTAAAAAACCTCTAGTGACACCAGCTTTGCACTTAATCCACTTTTTTGAGTGAAAAGTAAAGTCAAAGTGAAAGTGCACTGTGAAAGTCATTGCAGCAGAAGTGATCAGCGATCAGTTTGTTCAAGACCATCAGATAAAAGTTTGGACCATGTTACAAAGTGTAGACTGGAGGACAACTAGAGCTCTGCTGAGGTGCCTCTGAGCAAGGCTCCTGCCATGTGGCAACCCTGTCACTGAGATCTCTCCACTAATGCATGTCTATGATCATGTCTGTGTGTGTGTGTGTATTTCAGGCCTGTGTGTACGAATACTAACAACAGAGTACTAAATATCCCCAAAAGGACTGGCAGTGTGTGATCCATCTGCAGAGACTCCATGACAGACTGATTACAAACAAGAGCATCAGTATTTGTCGACCCGGGACTAAGACCATCAACCATCTTCCTTCAGTTAACTCTGGAGTCAGAAGCTCTGCCTTTAATAAAATGGTTCATTTATATTCAATTCTGCCTTCTCGACACCCACCCACCCACCCCCCCAAAACATCTACAACATCACTGGGTCTCTGTGCCTGTTTGTCACTTTGCAATATCACATTGACCCCTCTTGACAACTCTTAGAGGAGGGCTGAACGGCCATTGTAGGGAAGATTCTTCTTTATTTGTGAAGGGCCGTCTTTATGTTACAATGCGGTGTTAATTTTCTCAAAGCAAGCTGCAGACTCTGAAGGTTAGGTGGACCTTTGCCTTGCTTTCTCGACACACTAGTAATAAATCCTTAGAGAAGATCATTGATAATCAATAAGCTGAGGTGTCTAGCAGGGCAGGTTCACATCTCTGTCATGGAGACTCTGCAGATGCACCACAGTTCTCCCAGTATAAATGTAAGAGGTTTAATGTAAAATGAGCTGTGCTCAAAATGTCGCTATGTTTCGAATGCACTGAGGTCAGTTGGGTGATTCAGTTATTCTTAAGTGAAAGTGAATATTTTACTGCTGTAGTTCTGTTTTCAAATATATAACAAAAAACAAGAAACAAGCTCAAATTCCCTGAGAGTTCATGAAATGCTCATAGCAAATGAAAGCTGTGTGTATCACCATGAGCTGTACTGAGGTGTTGCCACAGAGTTTCAGTGCTGTAGGACTTACGGGCTTTGGGAGTCAACACATTCACACATTGAAATTGTTCCCTGCGGTCCGGGAAAGTGAGAATCAGATTTGTTGTCATGTGACGTAAAGTTACCTCGGGTCAACATCATCGACAATGCACAGTTGTTTAACAGCTGCTAGAGGGCCACATCAAAAAAACGATAAAATACAGCCAACAATACTAACCCTGCTGTGTTATTTACTGTTCAATCAATGCTGACAAAAACACTGCTCCACCTTCTCATCTGTAACCAAATGCACAACCTGCTGAACAGTCACATGCATCTCCTGCACTTCAACTACAAAGTCAGCTTTTGCATTTGCTGTTAGCAGCTCAAAACTCATCACAACTATGTATATCCTGCTCCATGTTTCCATCACTTCGCAGGCAGTCTAACATAAAACTTATTAATCAATATATAACCTCAGAGAGCGAGCTCCTCTCTGCAGTTTGTGATGATATTTGGTGGTAGCCAGAAATAAGGGCTTAGTGGCAAACTCTGCTTTTATCTCCTCTCAGACGAGTTACGTCACCTGAAAGCCCTCTATAAATGGGTTTATTATCCCCTAATCAAAGTGGTCACAGAGCCTGCCCCGAAAGCTTCACGGCGCTCAGAGGGTTCAGCGTGGGAGTCGGTCCCCTGGAGTCTTATCACCGGTCGCCAGAGGCTGCAGTAGAGTGCCACGCTGCGTTTGTATGGACTACAGATTTGGACACACAGATCAAGGGTCCTGTATAGAACCAGGACATGCTTCTTAGGCTTGTACCAGAGTAAAACCTGCTTTGTGTTGCTATTAAAAACTATTTGAATGTTGTGTATGGATGAAAGTCCCACATCAGCAATATTAAAAGAAATTTTGAGAAGCACTTTGGAATCTTTGTTTTTCCTTCATTATTAAAGCAGAAGAGCTGGAGTTATTCTCCAGAACAATTACACTGAGGAACCACCCCTCCTTCACTCCCTCCTCTCTCTCTGTTACACACACACATGCATGCTGACTTGCAGGTGTAAAGCGCTCACATACTGTAACTCTATTAACCTTAATGACTCCCCAAACCCCTTTCTGGATGGAGCAGTATGCCAAACTACAATTCAAATATTGAAGTCTTTAACACTTTACCTGTACGCAGTCAAACCTCGAGCTATCCTGTGATATACGCTGCTATTATCTCTACTCAGCTACTGTATTACAAACACTTTACCGAGTTAAGCAGCCTGCGTCGTTAGTTGTGTTTCTGTAGAGGGAGGCTTGACAAATTGACATGATTACATTCATATAAATGCAGATCTGATGAGTTTTGGCATATGTCTGATGAAACACTATAGCATACATTTGTGAAAGGTCCGAACATACTACATATGTTGTGTCAGCGTCCTAACAGGCGGAGAAGTATTCATCGCACCGATTCAACACGAGTTTGTGTGTCGTGGAGAGAAGCGCGTCTCTGTGGTTGAGCAGAGCAGTTAAAACTAATGAATGCAGGTGGGGTGGCGGTGTCAACAACAGAGAGAGACTATTGTGATTTCAAACTTTTGGGGCGATGCAAAAACTCGTCGTGCGTAAAGACGCAGACCTGGCTGCTGCTGGTATTGAAAGAAATGTAAAAATAAAGCCAATTGGTCAGCGCTGATGGTTCGCACTTGGAGCCCTGCATTTTCTGCTCTTTCTAATGATGAAATCAAATGGAATTAGGTGCATTTTGTCTCGTCAAGCATCATAAAGGACACAAGCTACATGGTAACAGTAAAATAAGAGTAAAATGAGAGTAGAATTGGGTTAGACCCTTGAAAACACACGTAAACCTGGGCGGTTATTCTCAAACGAGACACATCATCCTGCATGAAAAGTACAGTAAATCAGTCAGCAGTTACCTAAACTAATCTCCACACCGGCTCAGCATCCACACATATAGTTTCTCAGTTTAGTGTTTTAGCAGCCGGCATCAGAAGCACCTTTGGCTTACTGACCACCATAACTTCTAGACCCGTTTATGGGCAGAAAAGACCAGTTCTGAGGGACCATGTGCGTAAAACCAGTGGACACCTCTCATCAACGTGTCGGCTGCTCAGACGTGACTTCCAAGCTGAGTCCGTTTTTTTCCTTTATCCTCACTATCCATTATAAAAAAGCAAGCAAACTAACATAACATGTTTTTTATTTACAGAGCACCCAGTCGCCCGTGCCATACGCGTGCAGAAACACTGGCGGGGAAGACGAGCGTCAGTACGCTCATCAGAGCTGTGGACTGCCCCGGAGCGGCGAAAACTTGTGCAAAAAGCTTACCTGTGGTAAGTAAATCAAAACCACCGACGGGAATTTAAAAGTGCCTTTGCTCTGAGTGTGAAGATTGAGATGATCCACTCCACTGACGCTCCGACTGGATTATCCGGTCACCCTCCGGAGATCGGCACACATCGGGATCCGCACCGCTTTCTGCCGCCGCTGCAGCTCACAGCCTCCGATGTATGGAGGAGAGAGAGGGGGGAGAGAGAGTGGGGGGAAGAGGAAAGAGAGAGAGATAGAGAGAGGAGGGGGTCCTCTATTAACAAGACACACATACACACGCGCGCGCGCGCACACACCTAGTCACACAAGTAGAGCAGAAAACCCGCGTGTCCACTGGCTGTTTTTATTTGTCTCTCACTGCTTGTGTTTTTAAACAGGCCTAATTGGTATTTGTGTGAGTGATTAGAAAGCTAAATGCACATTTTATACTCTTTTTAAATATTTTGGGAGCAGCTACCTCTACTTAACAAAACTGAGTTATTATTATGAGACATGTTTTGCTTTTGATAGAAGACTGACTTCAAAATGAGACTTTTAATGCTCAATTCAGCATCAAAACATTCCCCTGCTCATTCCCACATATTTCCTCCCACATTAAAAGAACATAAACGTTAATGTCTAAATACCTCCCAATGAGAAAAATATTCATACTGTATACTCCGTAATAATAATCCAGATTTGAATGTATGCATCCGACCAGAGAGAACATCAACTCATTCCTTAATGAAAGAGTCTATTCCACTGATTGATATTATTAGGCTGCAACATTTTATGGACCTACCAAATCACAGAGTCTCTTTTAATAAATCTTCTGGTGTAAACAACCAAACATTTGCTACAGAAACATTAATCTAAATGTTGCCTAAAAGTCACACAAACCAAACCTCATCAAACCAAAAGGGGTGACTAATATTATGACTATGCAAATCAGTTGAGCTACTAACTGGCAGTTACATTGCCTCAGTTATTCAGGAAGAGTAAAGAGCTTTACAACAGGTCAGCATCCACCCATTCAACCACATGCTCCTGTGGCAACCTGCTCATCAGGAACTCATACACACACATTCACACACTGATGAAACAGCAATCAGGAGCAATTTGGAGTTCAGTATCTCGCCCATGGACACCTCAACATGCAGCCTGGAGGAGAAGGGGATTGAATCAACAAACCTCTCATAAGTGGACAACCCAATCTACCCCCTGAGCCACAGCCACCCATTATGACCCAGCTCTGTGCCACAAACACTTCACATGAAAATAGTACTAATAGAAGACAGGCTCTTTTGTATGTAAACTTCTTATGTATGTAAAGCAGATCTTGTGCACCATCACTTGCTGCTCTCACACCTGGTATTTTCAGTCTCATTGGTTATAGTGGAGGAACAGTGCTGCAGAAGCTGCTCTGTGGATGGTTTGCATACATCAAATGTTCAGTGTAGCCAGAGGATTGAAGGTGGTGGCAGGGGTGTGAGTCCAAACAGGGACACAAATCCAACAGGCAAGGGGAACAAGATGAGTTGGGTCAGGTGACTGACAGATGTGGAAAACTATGAGGGCAGGTGGTGAACAGGTGTGTGTTCATGGATGAGTTCCATGAACAAGCTGAAATGGAAAGGTAGTTGGAACAAGTGTCATCATTAGTTTGTCAATTTTTGGCTTAAGATTTTTTCTTTCCTGTTTAATAATTATATGATTCAGACAGTCTGGTAGGACATCATATTTAATAAAAAGCCCCATGCTCAGGATAGATAGTGATTAATGTCGCATAGTCTGGTGAGTGACATAGAAATTGAACTCCTTTGGTTCAGTTGATACTAAAAGCATGTCATTTCATACATGGTAGGATGAGAATGTAGCTACATTTCTAAGTTGTCATGGACTTTACATTAGCCTCTAATGATTTTACCTTGTGAGCCTGTGTGTGTGTGTCATCATGCCAAAATGTACTCCTTGAGCTACTTACTGTTGTGGGAACTACCACTGAAGCAGTTTTGAGTACTTTGCCAGGTGTTTATGTCTGTGGATGGGTTTTGTCAATACAATAGTGCCCCACCTGCACAAGATTCAGACGTGTGTGTTTGTTAATGAAATGAAGGCCAAGCTGAAAGATGGGTGTGGTCAAAGCAAGTGGGGTGGGTAGAATGTAGGGGAAGGGGGGACTGGTTGCCCCAGGCTTTACAGCCATACCTCACTTTCTTTTTATCTTTTTAGCCTTATTCCAATTTCAGTCATTTTTTGTCCCCTTTATTACATCCTTTTTTGGGTGGGATCACACCAGTCATGATTACAAAAATCAGTGTCTTTGTTTTAATGGAACACATGATGTGAGACAAGTGAGTTTGGCCAAAAATGGAAAACTGTGCCCGATTTATCCAACACGCCTCACCATCCTCTTTCTTTCATATCGACACATGTATGTGTATGTGCTAAAATATTCCCTCTTTTGATGCAAAGAATGTACAACATTAACAAAGTCATGGACGTGAAATGTGTCATTATTGGCAAAAGATAAATGATCAGCTGTTAGACTGGAACATAAACATAAGTACGTGTCCGTCTTTCTGTCTGTTTATTGACAGTCAGTGTGATATTGTCACATCTGAGCACAATGCAGTCACTAAGCTTAGTATATATGATGTTGTGATCAACATGAAGGCCAAGTTCAAAGATGGGTGTGGTCTAACCCGATGGTGCTGAGTACTCATGTAATAAAGTGGTAATAATTCTGCATACTCATTAGCTGAAACATCACCATCCCATAACAAGATCACCTTTTGTTTACAGATTAAATTCTCCTGTCTTTTAGGGCTGTCACAGTTTAAAGTAACTTAGTATATGCCATTATACACATTTATAACTAAAGTTAGCTGTTTCAGCTTTCACACAACGCAGATTACCTCATCATGATTGCTGACTGTTTTCCCACCTTTTTTTTCCTCGACTGCAAATGACTTTGTACTGAGTGTTTCATTCCTTCTTCTTAGAGATGTGATTTCCTCAGTTAATTTACCTTCAGCTTGGGGCCATTTTGTCCCACGTTCCCCAGCAGTTCCTGAGCTCATTTTGCTAACAGGTAACAACATCGAGGGAAACGAGGCAAACCGGGCACACTGGCCTATAATCCGGCTCAGTGAAGCAGTGGATTTGGGTTCAGCTGTCAGCTCGCACAGAAGCAGGACACTTGGCAAAATTATGCCAGAACACTCGCGGCCTACAGACCCAGAATTATAACGAGTGCCCCTGCAGACCGGAGAGGAGGGAGAGAGCGCCGTGCAGCCGGGGGATGTTGATGATGAGCAGATGAGCTGGGATCAATGTCAGAGTTTGACGAAAAACAAGGAGAGGGAGTGTATGGATGAGTGGCGCCCGGTCCCTGCACACTGTGATTCATCCTCGTTTTTATTAGTGTGTTATTTACACACCTGCTGCCAAAGGGACAAGCAAGGAAGCTCATTCTCTCCATCTCTGGCTCCAATGCACACACACATATACAAACAACAACACTGCAAGCAAACACACACATCTGCGCTAGCTTCCCCCCAAACACTTCCTCCTGACAACAATTGAGGAGTCTATATGAGCTGCAGACTATAAGTCTATTTTTGAGCGTCTAAAAATATCCTTTTTGTCCTGGTTAATTTGATTCTTCAAGGTCCCTGATGAAGGAGATACTTTACCTCACAAAGGAAGTTAAGTCAGAGACGGAGATGATAATACTTATATTGCATACAGTGGAAACTGTGCTGATTTTACAAGAACATATTAGCCAGTGTGACCAGATTCCTCTGGGATGAGTGCAATAGAATTACAGAGGTAGCCTCCAGGTAGCTCTTAGGTTCAGTCAAACTGAAGATGGATGGTGCTGGCTTTCCCTAAAAGGTGCAACAACTTAGATAAGAGCAGAAGGGAGGAGGACGAGGGGATGTTTTTCCTCCTGTCTGCTCAGCACCTGAGCCTGACCCCACCCCATGCAACCAGCCCCCTCCATCTTCTACTCAGACAGACTAATGGGGAACTGGGAGCACCATTTATATTCCTGGCCCCCCCACCAGCACCCTACCTCAGCTGTCTGATAGGCCGATTCTACCCCCCAGAGGATAAATGTGTGTGTGTATGTGTCTAATCTTGTACTTCTGTTCATAAAAACAAGTTTTATGTGAGGTCTTGGTACTGGGAGCAAGCTTCAATATGGAACATTTTCAATATAAATGCATCATTGAACATTAGTTAATATAATTAGTTTTACTATCATAATACTTTGGTAGCTTCTGCCTCCTGCCAGCAGTATTGGCACTGGTTTTGATCAAATTTACAACCATTCCTCCCATAAACCATCATGTTTCCTGTTGAACTCTGGATCTATATTTGTGCCTCCATCCTGAGCATACGATGAGTCATTTTAAGCTTTGTTTTCAAGCACAACATTATATTTTCAGAGTTGGAGTCATATAGAGAATAATGTTAGCAAGTATGTGTTTTTATTAGGACGGGCCCAAATGCCTGCTGGGAAAAAGGCCTGGTTATCAGTTACTGATAGGGTAGTGACACACTGGAGGTAGGATGGTATACCGAAACAACACGCTAAAAGTTTGTATAGTTTTGGTTAAATATGTTTGATTTG
Organism: Ctenochaetus hawaiiensis; assembly: GCA_029783645.1. NCBI lineage: Eukaryota > Metazoa > Chordata > Actinopteri > Acanthuriformes > Acanthuridae > Ctenochaetus > Ctenochaetus hawaiiensis. Next base: position 3,610,025 of record JAPZDY010000024.1, read on the forward strand.
TACTTTTATGAAACTTAAGTAACATCTGCTTGTGCATTTATTTTTACTCAGTAGCTAAACACCATGAGAAGATATCTTATGGCCATGTTTTCATGTGGATGTCATGTTCCTGAGGGGGTGAATCATAATCAGTCCCTTCAGGCTTTCGCGGGCGTTTTTCAAGATTGTTGC
>JAPZDY010000024.1:3643369-3670796 GCA_029783645.1 Ctenochaetus hawaiiensis
CCCCAGTCTAATGTTACATATTATTTGCTAACAGATATAAGATATATAAGTAAAAAAGTTTTTAGTTTTAGTTAAATGAGTAAGTAGTTAGTAGTTAATTGAGTTGTATAGGAACTTAATGTAAGGAAATCTCTCTGCCTCTATTATATCAATTGAGACCATTATTTTATAATCTGTTTCTTCCCAAACTTACTTGTTGCTGCAGGACTGTTGGATTGCATTAGTTTGTACCAGTCTTCATATTCCTTAATTCACCCCATGAAACTGTCATTCATGGTGCGTTTGTCTCACCACGTCTCCCTGTATCTGTGTATTTCCTGTCCTGAATGTCAAACTGACAAACTGAATTAGAGTTACTTCAGAACAATCGAGATAGAATAAGTATGGCTGAGCTGTAGTATTATCTTTCTCCCTCCCCTCACCTTTAAGTCAACATGCTTTTCCTATCTCATAGCAGGAAATCAACATATCAGCAGGGGCTGATAGGACTCATGATCAATACAAATGACTCAATGATTACTTGGCCACGGGCTGAGATTTCTGGCTTGCAGACTCTCTGGGCCATTATCTGTTTAGAAGTGAGTCTCACAACAACTGCTCCTCCTCGCTCACACACACAAACACAACTGTTTAGCTATGGAGGACAATGCTTTGGCAAATAACCCAACATTTCATCTGCTGAGGCAGAAAAACCCTGTTCTCAATCCAGATAATTATCATTCATTTTTTTCTTTTTTTTTTAAATTTTGAAAATATTTGTTTCTCTCTGCTAAATGTGGGAAGCGTCAGTAAAATATTAGAAAAAATGTTTTGACTGCTAACATCATGTGTTCAGTACATGTATAATTAAATCAGAAAACCTAATTGACTGGGCTGCATCATTGTCACACACTCATTTTGAGCTTTTAGCAGCGGAGCTTCACCTCACTAGGGACTGAGAGTGAGAGGGCTGTTTTTACCTTCAGTTTCTCCTCCATGTCTTCCTTTCTTCTTCCACAAGTTCAAGACCAAGACAAAACAACGTCATTATCACTTGTGACTATTTAATCAGACATTGTCTTGATTAGAAGTAGTTACATCAACAAACTGTCTAATTAGGGTGAGATTGATTGAAGAATTATTAGCAAAAGCTGCTTTAACAAAACACCGGTTTTGTACATCCACATTCCTAGTTCTTATGTTTCCTTTTTCATTTTCTAATGCAAACTACCTCCGACTGCTGGCCTGGAGAGTTTTTGCTGGAACATATATGCTAATTGGCTGATGTCTAATGTGTATTCTTTTTGCCTAGACAGATGTGACATGAGGTATCGTAACGTTTCACTGTCATCTGCACTGGTTCTCGATGTCGGTTTAGTTTATATCAGGCTTACAAGGCATACGTATATGTACACGTGTAATTAAGTTGTGGTTTTGTGGTGTTTTGAAGGTTATGTACGCAATATTCTTACGGTGGAAAGTTAACATCTATAAGTCAACTATATCTGCTCATGTGATCTATTGGGTAAATTTTAAGAATATTTCATCATGTTGAGAATATTACAGTTTCATCAGTCAAATATCAAGGTTGTAATTTTTTAGCTCACAATAGCTACCAATGCGTGTGAAAAAAATATTAAATGACCTTTACATCTGAAAGGCTACTGACAGCTACCAACGACTCTACAGGTACCATGTTTCACTGCATGTTGCTCAATGAGTTTACATCTTAAATCAACTGACTTCCATTTGTTTTGATATTCTCTGTCTTGCATGATATATGCTCTTGTGATAATTGGATCTACAAGCACTTATGAATTTCAACCATATAAATGAATCTGAGATTATTCTAATTGATAATTTTGCAGAGCGGCCCTCCACACTCTGCACTCTGGGTCCACTTCACATACGCTTATTCGCTCATTTAACCTTAATTAAATGATAGCAGAAGCCACTGAAACAGTCATACTAAGATAGCCCTCACACATATTTGGCAAAGGATCCATTCACCTTATAAATGTTGTATTTAGGGCCCAGTGAATTGCAGTGTTTCAACAGGCTGCAGACTGTATGTTATTGTTGTATAAATTTAACACTGTTATAAACAGTAAATGGCAGCCAATTTAAATTTAATGTTTGACCCCTAAACAAGTTTTTCTTAACAATAATGGGGGCTTGCAATGCTTTAACTATCTGTTTAGATAGCTGATTTTGATACAATAGCACTTTTAGCTGATTTATACATTAATACAGTATTTTAACTAACCGGAATATTTAAGATTTACAGTAGTAAGCCACTAGATTGAAACTAACAAATATTTGTGAACTACTTGTCAGTAGTCAGTTGTATATTAGACATAAACATGGCTCTTGCAACCCAATCTTGGAAACTTAGGACTTTGTCAGTATTTTTACATGGCTTTTTTTTCAAAGTCATTTATCTTTATAACACTTCCTCTACAAAAGTAGCATTATACCTCAATGCTTACCTAATTTTAGAGCAGTAATCACATTTTTTTCCATCTACCCACTCAGCCCCTATAATTACAGAGACAGTGATTAATTGCGCAGTGGTGCATCTATTGCAAGACACTATAGACCACTGGGAACAAGACAGGAAATAAGAACAGGTGAGAAGTTCATTTGCAAAGACAGAAAAAAGGCATTCTTAAAATGAATAAACCCAACACTCGTCAGATTGATATCCCCACCACTGAGGAAATTGAGGAAAATAAATCACACAGAGAGATCTGTTCATGCAAATGAACCCTTCACTCTTTCTCCACTTTTTTAAATAGTGATGAACCTAGGAGTTTCAAAGCTTAAAAGCCAAAGATTGGGAAAATTCCTGCTACACAAAAAGTTCAAACCAGATTTCCTGTCATAAAATAGAGAAATCACCCATATTCTTAGATATGTCTTCTAAATACAGTGACATTCTAACAGTGGTTTACACTCATTCAATCTCCTCAAATGATGCAGTCCTTCTCTGGGCTTATAAAGAAAATACTTTGTTAACCTGTAATTTCTTCCTCTCCGTTTAACCACTCAGTCATAACTATACAAATCTTTAAAACCCTGCACAAAGATTCCCATGGGTTTGGTTTGACCATCAAAGTGTGTGACTGTGTGTCCTTGAGCAAATAAGCCGTTCTTGGAAAAAAAAAACACCCAATAAACGAGCAAAATGTAGAATGGTGACTGTGTTTGAGTGTGTATTGTGAGACAGCGAGCAAGAGAGAATCAGGGTGAGCTGATACACACACACACATACAAATTACTCACTCACACTACAAATCTATCAAGTCTGTAGTGATTGTGGGTTGAACCTGCAAATTTGCTAAAATTATGCAAACAAACACACCATGATGAAAGGAACAAAGGAACCATCCTGCTGTTTACCACCAAACTCCAGTGGTGTGGGGGTGTTGGGGGAATGAAAAACTTCTAGATTCTCATTGAGAAAGGTCATTTTTGTTGTTTGTGATGCAGCAATGAATTTAAATTACTAAATAAAAATGAAATTTAAGGCTTTAGTGTATTTTATTTTATGTCATGTAGGCGTAGTGTACCTGCAAGTGGTTCACCTATTGCATGAAGTAGAGCGGTTGAATGCTTCATCTCTTTGAGTAGGCTGCAAGTCTAAATGCATTTTGTTGTGGCTATGAGGAGATATCAGTCATGAGCCCTCAATATTACTGAAATTTATCATTTTAGTGGTTTAGTCTCCATGACAACCAAAGTCAGTTGGTATAACATTGACTTATTTTAAGAAAAAAAATAGGCTGTTATACAAGTGATTGACAGTCGAGAGGCAGAAACATTATACTGCAGGTCACAGTGGTGGAAGGTAACATACATTCAAGCACTTAAAGACAGATCTTCAGAAATCAAACCTCTTCACCCTAGTTCCTGTTATGGTTTATGAAACCATATTTCCCTGCTTCATCTGCCAAATAGACAGTCCATTCACCAGACTGCCATAGCAAGAGATACACAAGTATCTCTTACAGTCTCTTTTACCATCAGAATACAGGGCAGCTATTTCCTTGGGCTGTAAGACTTTTCAACTCATCCTCTGCACTCTGCTTTATAAGAAAGAGTTTTATTTTCATGATAACATTTGGACTCCTTCGATAGCACAGTAGATAATTAAACTTTTACATTTTACATAAAGCTTGCTGTTAATATTATGTACTTCTCTTAAATTTGACTTTGAAACAAGAACCTTTATTTTATAATTGTCAAGAAATGGAATGTCAAACATTGCCCAGAAGTTGGAACAAGGGCCCCCCTCTGAAGCCAGACGTGGTAGGTGAGCTCACAGGCAGGCGTCTCATGGCTAATATCCACAGGGCTCCATCATGGCCCAAATCAATGTATGAAGCTGCCACCCTGTAAGCCTGCCACCTGCTGGGAGGGACATCGAAGTCTGGTGCATCATGTCATTTGGCAGACAGATGTAGGGGCCTTGGTACCCTGAACCCTGGCAGGGACCCCTGACCCTAGGGATGTGCAATTCCACCCTTATAGTGGGGAGGGAACTTTGTTAAAACTCGTTATATTTTAATTTGTGTCTAAAATATTATTATATGTGCCTCTGTAGAGATTGTGGTGCATGTAACATGGTGAATCCTCCAACCATTATTAATATTACAAAGTACATGCAAAAATGTAAATGTAGATAATAAAAAACAATACAGGTGGTCTCCAGATCAGATACTTTCATTAAGATTTTCTGTATTTTAAAAGGTAGAATTTAAAGATGAGTTTCTGTGGAGAATATTTTTGAAAGCAACACTTTACTAACTCATGCATGTGCTTGGTCTTTTGATAGTTTTCAGCTTTTGTCTTAGATTATGAGGATGACTAAAACAGAAAATCAACAACTGTAACTCATTTATCCTTGCTGATGTAGTGACTCAGCAGTGCTGCTCAGGTTAGAGAGTGATGTGAAGTGTTGTGTGAGGCTTTTTTACGGACCAGTCCACCTGGCTGTGTTTGGAAGGCCCTAACTTTAATTTGGAGCCCATTTTCAGTCCATTATGCCGGGCCACTGGGGAGGCCGCAGCAAATTAGAACTATCTCTACTCCACTGACTTCATCATTAAAATTAAAATGGCACTCGCTGCACCCCACCTGTCACACAGACACTCACATGTACTGACCAGAGACCGCACACACACAAACACAGACTCATGAACGTGTGAAGATGCCTGAGCCACACACTCCTGAACACTCCCAGACCCTGACACATATCACACTTATACATTTCCACAAATTGACAACCCTTCAAAAGATACACACCCATTTCTCTCTCAGACACACACACACACACACACACACACACACACACACACACACACACAGAGTTGCTGAAATGATGGCGAGGGCCCTGTTACACCCAGTCAATTCTAGTATCACACGCCCAGTGGGGTGGCGTATTAGCTGCCATTGTGTTTAGAGCTGTTTGGACCACTCTGACAATGTCCATGTGTGTGTGAGTGTGTGATGTGTATGTGTTCCTGCCTCATTCACACAGCTGGGTTGTTAGGGTGGTTGGGGGTGGTTGCCTTTGATAGCATGGCTAATGTAAGAAGTAAGAATGGTTGGTCATTTAGTTGATATAGCTTCACAGCTGGCCTCAGTCCTCACTGTGGCCAAAACAAGATCAATAGAGGAGAACAGAGGAGACCCAGAGAGTGAGAGAGGTGGAGAGGAAGGATATATATGTTGTATATGTACATATATCGATGCCTTAAGGTATAGCCCACAGTAATCACAGTCATAAAACTTGATAATTACACAGGTTTCTCTGTAAACAGGACTGACTACGGGGAGAAAACAGTACTGGTGTGTGAGTGTGTTTGTGTGTGTGTGTGTGATAGGTGGCTGGCTTTAATGTGTGAATGTTTTGCTATACATTTAATACGCTCCTATCCTCTAAGAAAGCAAATTCATTTTAAAGAGCAAATTGTGCACTTACTCAAATAAGATGAATGAATGATTTCAATATAAATGAGTTTGAATAAGTGCAGTGAACCAAATCCATGGGCATGAAGATTTGTATACGCTCATGTTTGCGTGCCTGTGTGTGTGTAAATCTGCATGCACGAGCCTGTATTATGCGCACCGTGTGCAACACGTTGCATCAACTAAAAGAAAGCGAGTTGTAGCTAATGTTCAGAAAAAGCAGCGAGGCTGGTGGGAGCGGCAGCAGCGTGAAACGAGGAAGGGAGTGTTTTCCTCACGGTTCACAGAGTAGTCAAAAAGAGGGGGAGGCGTGGAAATGAAATGAATTGGAGCAGGAGGATGGGAGGTGATTGGGGGGGAGAGAGAGAAGGTGAAAACACACAGACAGCGTTCTGCTGTGCTCGCTGCTGGAGTGGGAATCGACTTGCTGCCTACTGGCCATGAAGTTTGAGGAGTGTCATTCTGCTCCCATACACTCAAAGACAATGAGAGGATGCACGCATGACTGCAAACAGATTAAGCTGAAAGAGACTGAATAAAAACAAACCAGTGTGAAAGAGAATTTATTCATTCTCCTGACTGATATGGGTGTGTCAAGATTAGCAGACAATATGTGAGAAATACACCATCAAAAATCAATGTCAGTTTGGATAAGCAGTGTTAATTTCCAAGAGTAACACACACAGAGTAACTCACAGGGGCATTTCCTCCAGACGTGTACTTAAGGACTTCTTTCTTAACATCAGTGTCTTTGTTATTTTGTAACAGAACAGATTAAGGCCCTTGTGTGTGTTCCAGCACAAACCTGGTCGTAGTGCAGATCCAGGCTCATCTAACTTGATACAGAGCAAGAGGTTTTTTTTTTCAGTTTTTGTGTCCAGTGGCTATTTTTGTGGCATGACATGAACCTGGCTGTGCCAAAATGGGTGGAATGGTGGATCTAAGGGTGTGTTGGTACATTTGTGCAATTTTTTTTTTGTTTTTTTTTTGTTGGGTGACATCATGCTTGCATGTCAGCCAGCTTTAATCAAGTCCAAGTGCTACACAGCCAATGAAGGGCTATTTTTCTGGCTTGAGTAGACAATTTTCACATTATATATTCAAAATCCCCAAAACAGGTTTGGTGGATTTCCTTCATATTTTGTATGATTACATAATGAATTACAACAAAATCATCATTTAACCAGGTGTTGGCCACTCTGAGTAAAAGTTGCTGAACTCTGACCACATGAAAAAACACTGGTTTGACTGGGTAAGTTTCCACATGTGCGTGTAGCTCTTTGTGAATTGGCTAATGTAATAAAGAAAGAGGAAAAACAATGAATGTGCGTGTGTGTGTGCATGTGTGTTTGAGTGAATGCAAGTTTGAGCATATGGTGTGTGTCCTTCTTTGGCTGTGCATGTCTATAAATCTTTTTACAATGCAGAGCAGAACCTGGCTGAGCACACAAGAGGACCATGGGTAAGATGGAAACTGTAGACGCAAAACAAATCATCAAATATAGCAGTCGTAAATGAAGGATGTGATTGAAAGATGAGGAAACCAAAGAAGGGTGAGGTCGCTGTGTGGGGATGGACTGATACAGCAGAGGGATCAAAATTCCAGCCATTTACAGAGTAAACAGTGAGGTCCAGCTGTGGTGGAAGGCAGTAATAAGCACTGTTTTTGAGGGCTGGCTGATATGGCCAAAAAGTATTTCTGAACCATTTTTTTAAAATCAGTCTATTATACAAACTAAGTTACTATATCCATTGGGATTTGAGATTATTATAAGCTAAAATAGTTGAATTTTTTAAAAAATGGGCAAGAATTATGAGAGAAAAACTATAAACATAACATAAAAAGAGTCAAAAAAAAACAAAATCTACTTTAACAAATACATTTTAAAAAATTCTTGATACTTCTGTGTGATCTTTATGCAGCCTGGGGGCTAACATCTTGGGTAAGCTACAACATTTTCATCATTAAAAGCCCTTTGGTTCAACAGGGCACCAAGTGTCCTGACATTAAAAAACAACAGCATGTGTGATGTATTAATGAGAGGAGGAGCTGTTTTTCCTGCCAGGGTGTTTCTTTTAGAGCTTACTCGGGCCACGCATGGGTCTAATTACTATGTTTGAGACAACTGGCGTGTTTTACCGGATGATCGTGGTCTCAGTTAAAATTTTTAATTTGTAGTTATTTCCTGTTTTTGTTGGTGCAGGTTTTCAGTGGAGTAAACAAAAGCTGTAGTCTATCCTTTTTTTTTCATAGGTGACGAAAAGAAGCTTACTGCCATTTGCAACTGTCTAATTTACAGATTCAAGTAACCAAAACGTCCTTACACCAGCAAGTCTTTGTGTTGCACTGTTTATTTACAACAGCTTGTTATATTGCAGCTGACGAGTTTTCATGTGAAGGAACTCCCATCTCTCCTGCTTAATCATCCAGCTTTTTAACCAACACAATATAATGTGGTATATTTAGCTAAGTATACTTAGTTTTTACACTTCCTACACTTTTTGTTTCTAAAAGATGTCCGTATAGTTGGTTGACAACATTTACATCACATCCACTGTGCAACCTGTTCATGTTTCTTTCTGAGTGTGAAATAAGCATTTTGCTGCCCTTTCTGGCTGATGCAGTTGGTGTTTTCTGTCCTGTGACCATAGGGGGCGGTAATGAGCACATTTGAGTTTGGCACATCAGACTGAGATGAAAAAGACACAACTCTAAAAAATGTACAAGATACTAACTTTCTCATCTTGGATAAAAAGTGCAATCCAACGACAACTCCTTGAACTCTTCTGGGGGAAATAGTCCGGTACTTTCCCCCATGCAGGTGGTTAAGACAGCTCCAAATGATGCCAGTCCAGCTCTAACATTTTTATACTATTAAATGTACATTTTGGCTACTCCTAATATCCAGCCTGGTCTCATATCCAACATGATAAATACTGACACTTTGTCAATTCTCTAACCTGACCAAACTGGGACTGTTTCACAACATATATAACGCATGTTTAGTAGGGCTTTATGACAAAAGGCTTTGTGTTAAAAACAAAAAGAGAATGCATCTGAATCAGAGGCTAGAGGGTGTGACAAAAGACGCAATATTTAGCAAGGTTTGATGCGAACATGTTGCTACTTTAGATCAAAAGTCAAAGAATGGAGAGTGCCTTTTTTCTTTCCAGCCATCTTTTCATGTAAATATCATAGAATATCCCTGGAAAACTTGATGAGCTCACCATGGACAAACAGAAAAAGCACAGAGAGGCAGAGAAAGTTAACTTGTGTCACAGTCTGTGTGCATGTAAGATGAAACCACTGTGTTTTTGTGCATATGTGTTGACCACTCACTTTAATCTCTCCTCTTCTCTAATCTTATCCTCTTACTCTATTATTGAAATCATAATCTTGCAGACATAACTCTCAAAACCTTGTCTCAGCCTCTTTGTTCTCTTTCTTCCCCAATCCCTTCATCTCTCCTGAGCTCTCATTGCTTGTTAGTGAGGAATAATGTCCCACCTCCGCTCTGATAAACCTCACGTCTTGTCTCCTTTATCACTCTCACCTTCCCCATCTATCACCTCTCTATCCCACCACTAATTTTCTCGTAACCTGATATCTCCTCTATTCTCTTTACCCAATCAGTCATTGTCTATCTTTTCTGCATCTGTGCTTTTATTTCCCTTCCTTTTGTTTTTCTCATTTTCTTTTTCTAGTTTTTTTACATCACCTCTCTTTCCAGCTGAGTGGCAGTGGTACATTGAACAGGAGGCGAAGTCTGGATAAGTCTCCCTCTCTCTCCCTCCGCCTCCACTTCTCATCCTTAACACCCCCGCTTTGCTGTCGTCTTTGCTTTTACCTCCCTGTATCTGTCTTTCTCGATGAATCCCCCCATTTGTTTATCTCCTCACCTCTATTCACCTATTCTGTCTCTGTCCCCCTCCTCGCGCCGCCTCCCTCTTCCTCTGTCCATCGCTTTTATTGCTTTCTACAGCTCATGATATAAAAAAAAGTAGGAGGGGGAAACTAAATAAAGAGAAAGAAATGTATTCAGAAGGAGATAACTTAATAAACCAAGGGTGTTTGGTGACTGTTAATAATGTTGCGCTGCTGCCCAGTCAGTGTCCCAGGTGTGATTAAGCAAACTGCCAGCGGATGGGAAAATGGAAAGAACTAAATTTCCTGTATGTCTCCAAGCTTTCTTCCCAGCTTTCTTTAAGTTTTCAAATGTTTCACCAGTTTCTCCAAGAACTATAGAGACTGCACCAGAGAAGAGACCACTTCAAAAATAAGAAAATAAATATGAGGCATTTTTTTACTTGCAAAGAGTAAAACACCTGCCAAGGGAACAAGTTAAAATTCACTTGGTAAGATTTCATAAAATAGAAAGTGATGTATGAAAACTAGTCTCTATATCTATATCCACACACATGTTTGTTCACATGTGATGACTATAGACTCTCATGAGGCTTGCGTGTTTTTAACATACACACTTGTTCCTCTTTGGACATTCAGAAACGTTCAATTATTCCTCCTCTGTCAGTCCAAAAACATTGTTCGTCCCTGTCTTCCAAACCTGTTACACATCAGTGTTGAAAAAATAAATTAGTTCTACTAAAGTATAAGATAAAATGGGGTTTTGGTTGAGTAAACAAATAGGACTTGGTAAAGTTTGAGAAAATTCTAATGGTTTAGGTTAAAATACATTTTTAGTTAAGGTTACTGAAAGTTTAGGGTTCCACTTATTAGCAAACTTGCTAAAAATAGCAAAGATACTAAAGAGAGAGGCTCCTGACTTAAGGTACAATAACACTTAGCCTCTTTGGCTCTATTGATCGAACCTCCAATGTGAATCCTCCTTTAATTCAGTTATTTAACATTGATGAAGGAGCTGCCATTTAATTAACAGGGGCAGCCTGAAAATGTGGACTCAGTCTTCTTCTCAGTTCTCAGTCTTAAAACTAACAACTACGTCTTTCTAACAGGCCACTAAAGAATGTAAATAAAGCCATATGAAGGAAGTCGAGAGCAAGATTACTTGCTAATGTCCTTCAAAAGTCAGATTTGACTTTTCCCCGCACAAAAACTCTTGAAGTCGAGTTTCATGAATGAATTATCCTTCAGTTTGAGAAATGCTTTTGTTTTTGTCAGATCGGGACCCCAAATGGACCAGATAAAAGAGAATGTTTTTTTCCTTGAAAGAAAACAAGAAGCATTTTCACTCGTGTGCAGCTGTCAACCACAAAGTTTGGCTGCTTCTCTATTGAACTATCTCTGTGGTGAATGGCAGATTTAACAGCACTCAGTGTTTTCTGGGTGCATGCAGGACCGATGCTGCTTACACAAAATTATATAAACATGATTGCACCTCTCTGATGCTTCCAGCAGGGTTCAGGTTAGTGAAAATTTTTGTTACTTTTACCCCAAGAGTGTTTTGAGTTGAGTTGACACCAGCAGCAGTTCATCACATGTTGCAGGGACAGGACTTTTGTTTCACTATTGATCGGAGAGGATTTTGTCTTCATGTCTGTTATTCAGTTCCTGCTTTAACTTTTTTAGTTGTCTCTTTTCCTCTGTGAAATAAATAGAAAGTTATATGGAACTTATGAACAGGATCTAATGAATTCTCACACTGACCAAACAATGATATTTTTTCAGCTGATGTCAGGTTTTGCAAAGCAGCTTCAGATGATTTAATTACTCTGTGATAATAGATAGGAGACACATTTCACTTCATGCATTTTTCTCCCCAGATATTCCAGTTATCTGTATCTGTGTCTTTCTGCCTCCCCCTCCCCCCTGACTTGGCCTCACGCCGTCTCCATTTCCCACTTCTCCATTGCTCCGGAGGGGGCTGATGTACTGAGCCAGACGCAGCAGGATGCCAACTTCGCCTATTGCCAGCATAACTCGTGGCACAGCAGGCCGGCCCTGTGCCACCTCATGCCAGGAGAGCAGATTAGAGCCACTTCACCTCACCCTGCTGGTACGCCAGCTTTACCTCACCTCAGTCCTCTGCCCACGGGTGAGGAGGTGCCAATCCAGCTGTGCCCAGCCCCCTTAAACACTTGGCGCTGTGTGTGTGTGTGTGTGTGTGTGTGGGAGTGTGTAGGTGGATTACGCTGACACATAGACACAATGTAATGACCAGTAGTTTCTGTATTTTAAAAAGTCATAAATGTACTCTAGTTATTTTTGGTACATATTAATAATATGATGTATCAATTTAATTTATATTTATATTTAAATTGCTCTATTCTATGGAGGCTGTATACAGACAGCCATATGCCATACAAGTATGCATCTGTTGCATTTTTGACTGACCAGGATCAGTGCAGAGGCTTTGGGTCTCCTGACTGGGGAGATGCTATTTTAGAGCCTCTTTCAACATCTTGACTCAAATATTAAAACCAGCCCTGAAAAGTCCACAGAGTGCTGGCTAATTCCTCTTCTCACTTTTGTGGAAAACCTGAAGGTGGATAATCAAAACCCTGAATGAGGTACTTGACCCACTTTTTGTCCTGCTTGTTAATTTTGGCATTACTGTTTTATGTTGGTGGATTTTAAAGAAATGTCAAATTATATTGTTTGGTCACTTACTCTAAAATGTTAAATCCAGAGTAATCACATTACTCTAACAATTTCTAATCACAAAAAGTTACAGTATTCATACTCAGACCAGCTCTGCAAAAGAAGCTTTAAAACAACTCAAAATGGTTGCTTCTAACCATCTTTTTATCAGAACCATGGAAATGAATTTCCTCTAACCTTGGATTGTTCTTTTTTGCCTTTAATTTTAATTTGCCAATAAGTACAAACACAACCAAGAATATTGAAATTTACTGGCAACACACATTAACAAACTTTGTTATTATGTACAATGTTAATAAATGGGTAAATGGGTTAAATAACTCACAATTCCAGAGGACATAAAAGCTGCAGCTGGTAGCAAAACATGAAAATACAGCTGATAAGGACCTGTTGTGGTTTCTTTGCTCCTTCCTGCAGTGATGTGTAGTGTGTGGTCTGTACACAGTAACATTACTGTTGGATGTGGTTACAGATGAAACAGTCTTTGCTCAAGACTTCATCCAACCAAACCCGATAAAGATGAAAGAAATGGACGAGCAAAAGAGTTCCATCGTCTAACCAAGTCAGTGCAACGATGCTTTTCAGCTCCCATTTAAATTACTTTTAGGAGTACTAAAAAACTAATTACATTCATAGCAAATTCATAAATAAGTCATTCTGGCAGCTGCTCATGACATCATCCCAGTTCAGACAGAAGCACAAAACACACAATGACTCTGTAAGTGTGACTAGAAATTATTCACTTTGCAAAATAATTATTTAGAGCTGTGAATGTCTGTGACTGCTGTCTTTACCTTTAGCTGACCACAAACCCTGGAGTCAACAGAATGTTTGGGAAGAGATGGATAAACCTTTAAAAAACTGTCACAGCCCATCTTTGCACATTCATGCTTGTATGTCAGTCTGGTAAGTTACCACCACAAATAGCTGTTGATGCCCCTCTTGCTGTTACCTGTATGGGCACACAGCAAGCACCAGTTTTCAGCATAGAAATAAATATCCAGCAGAGCAAAAAGCCTTTCTTGTCCCAGAATTCCTTCTGACCTAAATAGGCCAATATGGATACTCACTCCATTTTTCTTCAACGAACACTCCTCTGTCATGGCCTGTCACGCACAGTTAGCCCTCGATTGACTCAAGGCTGGATCCTGCTGGATGGAGCCGGGCGGGAGCTAACTACTATTTCCTCTCCACAGTTTAGAGTCCACTGAACCTGGAGCCACCATTCGACTGGCACCACCAAAGCTGATCTAAAGGAGCAGCTATGGAGAAAGTCAGAGAGCAACCCTCAAAACTAACACAACAACCCACACACATACACACAAAAATACACACCCAGATTATAAAACTGCATGATGAACCAGGAGACCGAATAGTTCAGTTGAAAACCTGCACCTCTTGTGGAACATGCAGAAACAGCAGCTTCTTCACTATTTGTTGTTTTGACATTCCTTCACGTTGCCTAAATATCTCATTTTCACAGATGCATGGGCTTGGAAAAACCTGTTTGCCGTCTGACCTGGCTTTGTGGCCATGTGCTGCCCCTGGGTTTTACACAGCTCTCACACTGAAGGAAAGGAAAGAGTGAACACGAGTCGTTGCCCTTCTCAGCCATAAATCTTCCACTTCACCACACAGACGCCTGAATAAGTTGTAGGGCTCTGGTCATTTTAATAACTTTTCTTAAGGTCACCGGAAAAGAGAGGATTGGGCTGCTTGCATATTTGATCCTAAATACATACAGATCTGAGTCTTAACAATTACACCACAATTCATGGGACTTTTCACTCACTCACCTCAACCGAGTGCCTTGCCAAGAGAGTCTTTTAGAGAGGATTTGACAGATGTAGTTAAACATGACCTTTGCCATCCTGGAATTTTGAATGAAATCTGTTTCTGCTATTAATGTCACAGTCTCAGCGCTCCTGCTTGAGACTGCACATCCACACACTTACAGAGGGAGCAGCCAGTGCTCCCCATCATTTGAAATGTTTCTTTCTTCTCATCATGCTTGTGATCATCTGCTCATAACTTTGCTATAGCTCCCACTGCACATTGATTAACACATAAAAACATAAACGTAGATGTCTGTGGCCTCCAAGGTTACTTTCACATGGCAGCTTGCTGTGTGTGACATCTTTGTTATTGTTCTTGCATGCATGCAGGTGAGCTGAGGACCTTGACCAGTTCACAGTAGAAATCTGTTATGGGCAACTTTTTTTTTTTTTTAAGAAATAATGTGAACGGCCAAACAAAAAATCTGATCTGAGCAATAAATCAAAGTGAGCTCTGAGGCTTGCAGTGTGATCGTAGCCACAGAGTAGTTGGGTCTCATCTGAGTGGCAATGACGAATGACCAGAGATAAACCCAACATGGGGTGATAAATTGTATTCCACTGAGGTTACTATTGGTTTAGAAATGGCTTTTGTTTTTATTTTGTTTATTTGGTCCATTTTTAATGATATGAGTCTCTTATTTTTGGTAGAACAGGGATCTGATTATAAATTGATGTCAGTCCTTGATGAAGTAAGGTTACTCTCCACTGATCTGCAATCTAGAGCTTTTATGGTGAATTAATTAAATTCATAACTTAAAAAAACAAGGTAATGTGTTATTTAGTTTGTTTTATGATCATGTGTAGTGGTGTGATTGGGTTAATGGTGAAAACTGTTTAAATGGCCACATCATTAGCTCAGTCCAAAAAAGTTTTGTCAGTGCCAATATGTAATTAGAATGGCTAAAATGATTGTTTTATGTTTGTAAGCCCTCATCTCAATAATCTATTTACTTTAAAAAAAACATGTGATAGAAGTAAAAATACATTTTTGTGCAAAGATGATATTCTCTTAACACAGGTAGTTTTGTTGTCTAAACCTTTCAAAACTGTGAGTTTCCCAGCATTACTCATGTTTGTTTTTCTGAATATGAGAATGAACATAACATGTAAAGACACTAGGGGGCCCTTGTTTTTGCTCTGTTTTCCAAAGAAGTTCATGGGAAGGATCAGCAAATCACCTTCACGCAAAATTTGACTTTCCATATACACTGCAATCTGATAGTGTAAAGATGTGTTATTTGTATGCAAATTGATGAGACTGGGCTGTGTAATTTGTCATTTCCATCAAAGAAAACACTGTCATGTGCTTTTATGTTCAAACACAATGACATAATTTCATGATTATTATGACACAAAGATGAAACCTGTGGTCGCATTGAATTCTGGTCCGATGAGACTGTTGTTGGTGAAATTAGTGTCTCAGCTTCAAATCTGATGGATCCTTTATGATCAAATGGCAGCTGTGATGAGAAGTCTCTACTCTTCCCTTTGTTCACTGTTGCTGTTTAGTAAATGAAAATGTTTTCTGCATTCAAACTCAATTGTAAGTGCACTTGAAATATCTGTATTACACCGAGTCAATTTTACTCCAAAATCCACAAGAGCCAGCAAACGACGCAGATTTTTGTGGGGTTGCATTTTGTCATGTTTGCTTTTGATGCTAGAACACTAATTTTCCCTTTTTCTCTGGATTGTTAAACATTGAAAATGTAATGTATGAAGTGTGCACACAGTGCACACATGTCACAGTATACCTACAGAGACATTACATAATGTATTATTAGAAAAAGCTGATGTTTAATACTACATCAAATAATGTTTAACAGTAACATTGCATTACTATAATATGAAATGAGCTGCTTGTCATGGTGAAGGCACAGATAATATTCTACTGACAGAAGAATTATCTTGATTATTGTTTTGGTTTTAGTGCCCATAGTTATACTGTTTTGGTTCAGTCTCACTGCTCCCATCAACGTCATTTCCAGCAGCAGAAGACTTCTTTTTTCAGTGAAAAAAACTCTGATAAAGTCACTGTTTACATGCCAGCTATTTTACCTGTCAGCACTTAACTTCAGACAGGACAGAAACAAGGAAACAAAGTCAAAGTCAGACTTGAAATTAATCAGGGAGCCAGGGACATAACTTTGAAGAAATGCTGCATGATCCATATCTTCTTGATGTGTAACTTTGTGCTAACAGGTTAGCCAGAGCAAGTTTACAGGGCAGCTGACGGCCATGACAGTGACAACACTGACAATGATGTGTTGGCCTGTTGCATTTATGGGACAATGGAAAAAGGTAAGATAAAAGACATGTTTTTATTAGACAGAGAACAGTTTCAGTGTAGAGGCAGACAGGAAACAAGCGGACTGACGAGGTCCTTGGATGGAAGTGGCCGGAGCACATTGGTGTAATGTGATACACACCTCAACCATGCAGCTATCAGAACACCATACAAACAAAATACAAAATCACTGCCCACGCCTCTTTTTCTGAAGAATCCAAAGAATATATATAAACAACATGGCCTCTCAGTGTAAATATCTTGATTTATTGTGTCCTAACATGTAAACTAAAAAACTGGAAACTTTGTATTGGCTTATATCATTTTTTATGCGTTTGTGAGTTAAACACTCAATGCGTCGAGTCTTCATGAGTGGAAGGCAGAAATTATGAAAATGAAAGAGAAAATGTGAGAGGAAACAATCGAGAGAGGTAAACGGTATGACGGAGAGAGTGAATCTTCCCTCCCTCCCCTCAGTATGTGGTAAGAGGTGCTGGGAAGCGTAAATGGTTTATACCTGCATGCAGCCTACAGTAACTGACTCCAATCTGAAGAGGGGGAAGAGCACACCGGCCTCGGCCTCTAAATCTCATTTGGCTCTGGGACCCGAGGCCTGACTCGCTGATAGGAAAAAAAGTGAATAACAGCAGAGAGGAGGGGAGAGGGATGAGACGGTGGAGGTGAAAACGGAACCGAAAACGAGGGTAAAAGAGTGTCAGGGATATGGTGGGGCTCAGCGCGTCGAGGAGAGAGAGAGAACGAATGGGAGGAAATAGCAGGAAATTGCAGAAAAATCATAGGGAGAGGAGGGGAAGGAGGTGTGAGGGGAGAAGAGACAGAATGTGGAAGCAAGGGAGTGATAACAAGACAGGGATCGGCGGGGATATATCTTTAGGCCAGGATGGATTGAAAGAGTAAATAGAGGTTAAGGAGGGATAAACTGAAAGATAGCAGCTTGTTCTGAGGACAGACAGAGAGATGTGGAGCATTGTGAGGTAAATGAAAGCGTGTCACAGAGAAGAGAAGGGGAAAAGAATGATGTGGAAAAGATCGGAGAGAATACAGTGTGAAGAAAGAGATGGGGACCGGAGAATGGGAGAGAAGAATGTGTTTGAGAAAAGAGTTGAAAACTGAGGAGAATCTCTGGATGTATATGTGTGTGTATGTGTGTGAGTGTGAAAGAGAGCGAGGGGAGTAAATGTGTGTGAGAAGGAGAGAGCGAGGGAAGCGAGTGTGACTGATTCGGCCGAGGCAGCAGTAAAAGGTTCCTCTAATACAGCGGGTGGTGAGGAGATCTGAGTGAAGAAGCCTGAAGGATACACTCAGTTAGAGGAGCGGCGGAGAGGATGAGAGGAAGGGAGGAGGGGATCCAGAGTTGAAAAAGTGATGGAGGGGAGGAGGAAAGACAGTTTTCCCCGGGTTCTTCTTTGCATCTCCTCCTACTTTCTTGTTTGAAACACACCATCTCTTTCCCCTTCTTTTCCCTCTTTTCTCCTCTTTTTCCATTTCTGAATCTTTCCCCCCCTCTGCCCGTAAATCCTCCTCCTCCTCTGCCCTTTCTCCTTATTTTTGTCATTTTGCTTTTTTCTGCTGCGGTTTGCATACTCATTGAAATGGAGAGAGAGAGACCTTGAAAGCAAAATGTCTTTTCAATAAAACAGAATGATCAAAGAGAAGAGAAAGAGGGACTCTGGTCCAGACATTTTAACTGTAAACCATGTTGCATCAATTCATAACCACAAGGGACCGCATGCCAGTAGAGCACTTAAAGGACCCCCACCCCCACCCCCCTCCACTTATCATATCACATCCCTCCTGTCACAAGCACTGACTCTAACAGGCATCATCTGCAAAGATCAGAGTGGTAGTGATGTGCTTACCTGTTGCAGAAACAAAAACACTAAGATCAGAGACAACTTTTAGGAAACTGGCCCTTTGCACTTCTTTTTCCTCCTTTCTGTCCCCCTTTTTCCTCCATCCTTCCTCTTCATCCTGTCCAGACTGGCCTTGGCCAAGTGCCCAGGAACAAGTGCTGGCTGGTGTTGCAGCCCAGTTGGAAGACAAACTACCCAATAGAGTCTGGAAGCAGATAGAGACGGATTGTGGGATGCATGGCGGGAGGTGGAGGGGGTAAAAAAAAAAAAAAAAGGAGGGAGATGGTGGTTGAGAGATGGAGGGATAGTTCCAAAGGGAGTTGAGGTAAAGCGTGCTGGGGCATTGATTTGCAATTCAAATGAAGACTGCTCACAGTGAATTACACACCGATGCACTCTGTCTTAAGTGTGCATAAATAATCACACCCAGCTCTGCCCCGTAATGGATGGTCCTACTATAACAAAGTTAGCAAGGCTGTCTGCCGCAGAACAACATAAACATTAAAACCATTATGAGAAGTGCCGGGGTGGATTAAGATTACATGAGGAGGCTCCTGACATGTTTTTAGCTGCGGCACCGTGGCTGTGATCCATGAGAGACCACAGGATTTTTGTTCTTCTCTTGAGATTAGAATCCTTTAGTAGTTATTTTCTCTTCAATAATTAATGTTTGGGCAAGTGCATCAGTTCATTAACTCCTATCGATGACAAAATCGTTGCACATAACATCAAAACATCTAAATTGGACTTTAAAGAATGGAAAATGTGTCTGACAAAGAATGGTGTTTTACAGTGATTATAGAAAAAGGG
This sequence comes from Ctenochaetus hawaiiensis, assembly GCA_029783645.1. NCBI lineage: Eukaryota > Metazoa > Chordata > Actinopteri > Acanthuriformes > Acanthuridae > Ctenochaetus > Ctenochaetus hawaiiensis. Next base: position 3,662,711 of record JAPZDY010000024.1, read on the forward strand.
CCCTGGACCTGGTGTCACGTTTTTGTGTGGATTTTACATCTGTGTTCTGTTTTTATCTGCAGTCAGAAGACCTTCAGACTATGAGAAATCCTCCAAATTACATATTAAAATATGATGTGTGTACCGGCCCTTCAGCATAACACAGCAGCTTTTACTAACCTGCAGTCACTAACAGCAGGAAGACACCATTTATCTGTGTCTTTCAAAACCGTTGGCAATCTGTTTTATATGTGGCAACAATTTGGTTGACTGCTTGGGTACAAAGGCAGGTTTGATTGAATTTAGGCACAAAAACAACTTGGTTTGGTTTTGGTGAAAAACCCTGATTTTGGTTAAAATAAGTCCTTGTCAAAGTTTTGAGACATTCATGGTCATGGTCTTCATAATAAATGTAGCAGAGTGGAAATAACTGAGGTTATGCTTGAAAAAACAATCCTGATTCGTGGTTTAAGAATAAATGAACAATAGCCTCCTCCTCATCAGGTTTTATCCCTTACACAAATAAAACCTTAAAGCATGATCTTTTAACCACATCTTAATCCCCAAATACGATTTCCTCAGCCTCAACATTTCATCATTTCTGGTATTTACATGTTTTTCCTGAAAAATAACAACGATAAAACAAACAAACAAAACCCATACACTTCATTGTAACTGGATTTTAAACTTTTTAAAATTTTACCCCTAAAACTTTCTGCGAAAAAAAAATCTATTGTTCTCTGTTGCAGATGTTTTCATGATGTTTTGCAAATTACAGTAAAAGTGCTTTTATTGTTGTATCAGGACAAACAGAAAGTTAATAGAAAGATTGGGATAAAAAGTGAAGTAGCTGCTCATTAAGATCAAGTATTTTATATCAGAGAAGAAAAAAAGAAAAGTCTTTGCAGTAGAAATGTTATTTTTTTAATACTCTGAGGCACTGTGAGACAATCGAAGTGATTAATGAACATATGAACATGTAAACATCCTTGTTGCAGAGGCTGTGATCCAGAATCTTCCCTCCATTTGGTTCCTCGACAAAGAAAAAAAGTAAAACAGCATTCAACCCTCCTCACACATTAGTGCCAACCAGGCAGTGTTCAGCGTTTTTAACACTTGTCAGCTTCTCACCTACAGTAAGCACTTTTTGAGACAAAGCATTTCTGAATGCTGTAGCTGTGGGACAAAAAGCTGGCTGTGTTGGAAGAGCGCTGAAAGCCAGCCAGTCAGCCAGCCAGCCAGCCAGCCAGCCAGCCGGTGTCTTAGCTCACAGTCTAATGTGAGTGTAATCTCTTCTATTCACAGTGTCGTCGCATGCAAGCAGACATGTGTTGTGAACAGGCCTCTACGAAGTGTGAGCAGAAGATTAACATGGTGAAGGCTTGTTATACACAAACACAGCAGTGCAGCCAGACACCAGACAGAGTGGTCTTTCACACTAGGAGAGGCCCAGCCAGCAGCAGAGACTAATAAAAAGAGGGAATGATCCATGGAGAAAGCAGAGAAGGATAAAGAAGCACATAAGAATGAAGACAGGAATAATAGTGGCAGGGTGAGTTGGGGAGATTGGGGGGGTGGCAGGTGAGAGAAATATTGGATATTTGTGCTGTTGCATAAACAATCTTGCCACAGCCCAACAGTTTCCTCCATTCCGTGATGAAATACAGAGAACAGAGAGAGGAAAAGAAGGATGACGGAAGTGTAAGAACAGAAGGAGAGAGCAGTGATGGATGGCTGGCGAAAGGATGGACAGCACTAAACAACGCCATCAGTCAACGAATTAACGGCCCATGATGAGCCAGCACGTCGGCCAGTGTGTTAACACAGGACTTTGTTTGGTTGCTGCTGCCAACAATTAACTCAGCCATGTTGTTTGTGGCCAGGACTGGACACCGATGAGAGGACAGAGAGAGGGATGAGAGACAGCAACAAGAGAGATATAAACAGCGTAGAGAGTCCTCTACATGAGTGGGTGATACACAGCAGATAAATACACAGATCTGTGGAGTATCTGCTGACTGGTGACTCGAGTGTTTGATCATGCAGATGTAGTGTGGATGTCTCCTACATGTGACCATGTGACTGTGTTAAGACAGTAGTACTCTTACTGAATCAGCCAGGATTACAGTCCATTTGTCATTTTAAAAAAGTTGTCTGTCTGTCTGTTTAATCTGACAGGTCTGTTTACTCACAAATACAGAAACATTTGGTTTGACAAAAATTTCTCAGCATATGGCACACATAATGTGAAGTGAACTGTTTCCATGACGACTTAGCAAAAGTTATATGAGGATCTTATCAATGTGTTCTGAATGTTTAAACATGTAAGTATTTGCTCATGTGTGGGCCGTAACAACTGTGGATGAGTGGCTTTCAAGTCAAAATAAACAAAATGTTTTAGAAAAAATATTCCAACATTTTTTAAACAAAAAGGGACCTGGGGCACTGGTGACAGTTTGCTCAGCAGACAGAATTGGCGTTGTATGGCCAGACTTTGGGATATGTACGCCTCTGAGATTTATCCTGCCACCTCAACACAATGTATGTAGATAAAATTTAAATCCTGCTGCTCACAATGTGTTAAAACTAAACTTGGATGTTCCATGGGCGGTAAGTTTCCATGAGGACTATTCGTCCCAGCTGTGGTGACAGAGCAGGCTGTCCATTCATCTCTGGGTCAGGGGTTCATTCCTCTGCCTCTGCTGTCCACATGTCAGAGTTTCCTGGGTCAATAACACCAACACTAAGTTGCTGCTTTGCATGGTATCTCTGTGGCTGTTTAAAGTGAACGGGTGAAATGTCAGGCTTGTGTGTTTGTTTTGTTTTGGGAAATATGCAGTGTTTGGTGTGTCCTGTGATTTTTTTTCCTTTGTTCTCATTTCCATCCCCCTTGGCTTTCTGGTCCCCTCTCTAGGCAGTGTGTGTGCGCATGTGTGTGGAAGGGGAGGGGCTTGGCTGAGCCCCCTTCAACGAGACACACCTGATCATCGTCAGTTATCACTTCCTCTACATAGACCTGGTCATTGCTCCTCTCCAGTTCCATGTCATTCCCTGTGCTTACAGCATCAGTGGCTCACCTTCCACTGTTTCTCATGACTCATACTGGCTGCTTGTTTTTCTGCTTGTTTTTTCTTGCTCTCAGTTTTTTGGCTTACCTGTGTTTTTTTTCTCCTCTGTGTCTACACTTACCTGTGTATGCCTCTTTCACCTGTGTCAGAAGTTAAATGTCCACCATGTGCTTTACTTAACGTTCTTCTCTGTTTATCTTCCTCGACTCCTCTGCAAGTCAGCCAGCCCTGCTGCACTACCCAACGCTTGCCTTCAACCTTACAGTAAATTCTGTAATCCTTGTTTCAGTCTTTGTCTCACCTTCCTGGGTCCTAACAAAACATCACATTTGTAAAACACTTTGTTTTACAATTAAAAAACGCTCACATCATTTATTATTCAGTCCCTCATCAGAATGTATATGTAATGTAAGGTTATGAGTAACAAAAAGTAGTAGTAGCAGCAAATATTTATATATATATACATATATATATATATATATCCCACAAAAGAAAAATTTCATTTACCTCCATTATACTGAAGGGACAGAAAAAAGTCTAATTTCTCATGAACTGGACAAGATGAAGGTTTTACAAGTACATACATAAAAGAATATATTTTTTGTGAATCAAGTGAACCCACTCTTCAAATAAAATGAAAATTGGAGCCTCTGTAACGGATGAAATATAAATGGGCTTGCTGAAACCACTCACACAGCATATGATATCACAATAAAAACATTGTCATTTGTGAAGCAATAGCTGCTTATCTAATTTAGAAGCTGACAGAAGAAATAAGTGTAAGTTACCTGCCATCTCTCTCTCACTCTCATTTCAGGTTGTAATTTAAGAGTAATCCAGTGGTAGATCCGTGTGATTTGTTCAAGTGGCAGGTTACTTAAGGATAGTATTTTTCCGCCGTGACCCTCCGTAAGTAGCTATGAATCTCTCTCTCCTTCCTCTACCTCTGATTGAGCCATTAAGCCAGCCAAGCCAGCTGATTAATATACTGCGTGTGTCAGGCTAAATTGATTCATTGCAGTAAATGATTTGATGAGAGGTCAGTCCACAAATCTCCCAGGACTAATGTGAAGCTAATGGCAAATGACAACAGGATCCTGCTAAACACTGAGACAGCCTGTATCTTCAAGGTCAGAGGAGTGAATCACTGCACAGTTTGGAGAGAAACAAAAGTTTGGGATTGCACACAGGGCCGTGGGTTCTGCAGTCAGGCACAGTGGGAAAGACAGCTGATGAAAATTATGAGATCACAATTTAAAAATTGATTTTCAAGGAATTCCTCACCCCCTCACAAAAAGGAATTATTGTAAAGACTTTTTTTGTTTTTTTTGTCCAGATAACCAACTCAATGATTTTCAGCTACCAACCCTGAGACTAATAATGGCTAAAATGTTCATGTTTGAACTGCAGACAGTATCTGCATAATCAGGTCCAGGTATTTGAGATGTAATCATAGCAGCCACAACCTTGGACCGACCATGTCACATCTAAGAGGCTGGAAGTGAGTAACTTTGGCATGTTTTACCTGAAAGATGACTTAAACAATTGGCTTTTTATAAATACTGCTGAAGTTATCCTTGGAGAAAAGGGATAACTGGACAATGTCTTTTAAAAACAAATCTTGCTTTCAATTGCTATTTTTAATTTTTTTTCTAACTTCTAACTTCTTTTTTTTGAGCAGCAGGAAAAAAAATCATTTATGACCACTGTATCTGGGTGCAGGATAATGGTTTAGAGGCAGATGGGGCATCATTTTTTTATTATTTAAATTTGTGAGTAAATTAACTTTATTTGTTGATATATTGTTAATAAGGCTGGTAAAATTCTGTATTCCTCTTGTTGTGGACACGTTGCATTAGAGGACTAAAAACAAAACATTAGTCTCTGAGTGTCCTGCTTTTACTCTGATGCGGCTCTTAATCGTTTATGTTTCAGGTCATAAATATAACCTTTGATTAATTAAAAAAAAGGCTTAGTCATTTTCAGAAAAGGACATTGACTGTTAGGCAAAAGTTACTCAAACTAGTGGAAATTTATCATTTATTGGGGACTATTTTCAGCTGTGGATGACTACAGAGTTGGTGCACCAGTGAGAATTGACTTGACTTTGACTAATACTTATTAATAGGATCAGTTCATTGATGGATTTACTTTCTCAATAGGAGTCATTCACTGTAGGCAAAATGTGGAATGTTTACTTATTTTTTCTTTGATATTTCGTATTCATAGCATACTTTTATAAATAATATATTGTACAATCCAATAAATGCAAAAAAAAGGTCATACAAGGTACTTTGCTGTTCTTTATAGATATTTTGGTGTCAAATCCGTAGTTTTGGCTTGGTAGGATTATAGAGCTTTCAGTAAGTATATTCTGGGCAAAGTTGGATTTTCAGATTTTCAACTAAATGAACACTCGTTTACCAGTAACATGAATGCGAGGGACCAGAAAATGGGAGACAAAAATGAAAAATGTATGAGGAAGAGAAAATGTGACAACCTGTAAATTTGAATGATTTGGGGACTAGTGTGTAAGACACATCTAAACCTGCTAAAGCCATTCATTTTTCCACTCTGCAGCCTCACATACCGCTCTCTCACCCTCCCACCGAGCCGTTACTTTCATGATTTCGAGTGAGACTAGGCGGCTCTGCATGGGAGGTCTGAGTGTACGGCCTGAATCCTCGCAGGGGGAAACACCATCAACCAAATGACTGAATAATTGAATGACCAAATGAAACAGCCTGCGCTGCCAAGCGGATCGATAGACTCCACCACTCCCCATTAGGTATTCACTGCTACCCCTCTCTGCCTTTCCATCTCCTAATTTCTCTCCTACTTTTCTTCTCTCTTTCCCATTTCTTTTGTTTCTCCCTCTTTCTCACCATTTGTCTCATACTCTCACTATACGTCATTTTGTCTTTACCATTATCTCTTCTCTATTTGTTTCTGTCCTGTTTATCCCCCTTTTTCGCTGTCTATCACTACCCCCTCATTTACCTCTCTTTTTCTCCCTTCTTCTTCTCTCCTTCCAAGTCTCTGTCTGTCTGTTTTTTCTCTCTCACCCACTCTTTCTCAATAAAACCTTTTAAACTCTCCTTTCTACATCTGCAGTGCCAGACACCATCTCTGTCCTCCACTTTCTGCCTTTTCATCTTGCACTGCAAATATGAAGAGGCAGTTTTCTGTTGTTTTCAATATTTATTCTGCTTCCACGGAGGGTACGACAAACCAATATATCAAGTCAATATTAGACTTTTATTAAAAACCGACTATGCCAAGTCAGTGTGGTCAACCTCTAGATGGATATGATGCGGTTTGATTGATGATTCATCCATTGTGGAAGTGATGAATACGGTGGTTGTGTATGTAAAGCCCCTAACTTGAACTTACTCTGTTGTGACAGTATCTACTGATAAGACAACGATAAGAATGAAGCTCTGGGTAAACAAAAGCAAACTGGGATAATATTGGATATCAGCACAGAAAAAAAATCAGCTACTGAAGCAAAGCTGCTCCTGTTCAAATGTATAAATATCAGCTGCCACGACTTAAAATGTCTTAAGACTGGTTTTAATATTTTGTCACTTCGCCCACTAAAAAAAAAATGGATTTGACTTCCTTTGTTTTCGCCATGCTTTCTACCATCCTTTCTTTCTGTCACAATCTAAACTTGTAAAATACGAGGCAGGCCTGCATCAGAGATCCCATCTCAGGAGACGCTGGCGGAGTCAGCGAGGCAGAAAGACACTGTTGGATTTCACAAAAGAGGTTAACAGGTAAACGCAGCGCAAAGGAGAGAGATGGGAAATGGATGAGCAGCGGTGTTTTTCTGTGCTATCACTCTGAGTGTGCGACCTCAGTCAAGCCTCATGAGCACCTTCATTTATCTACCTGATCAGAAGAACAGCGGCCACTGAAGCACAGTATCCCTCCACCTTCAGAGGTACAGTGTGGGTGTGTGTGTGGGTGTGTGTGTGTGTGTGGTCTTGTACTGAGGTTAATTATGTTGTGTATATCAAGTTGAAGGAACATGTGTGTAACTTTTAATGATCAGTGTTAGTTGTTCTCAGTTTGAAACAAAACAGATTCACTTTGTGAAATATCAGCGTCAGATGCAGCTGTGAGGTCGGTTTCAAAGACAGTGGTCTCTCTGAAATGATCCAGCAATGTTTGAGTGTAGCTGCAGCTTAATACACTGCATGTAGGTCAACAAGTCCAAGATCAACAAGTTCAAAACCCATGAGCACAAATGACCGACAGTACCCTATTCAACTTGGTTTAATATATTAATGTTAGTACTAATTTTATCACAAGCTATAACAATATTCTCTATTCTTGTAATTGTTAGTGCAAAACTCTTATTAAGGGAAGCTGAGTCTTCCCCTCCTCATACATGTTGTTTCTGAGGGCTGAAAGTAGCCTCTGGTCCTGGCTTAGCTTGAACAGCTACATGCTGCTTAACATTTTCCTTAACGATCCCTTCAAGTTCATCCTGATTTTGTTCCACAAGAAAGTGTCAAGAGATGTCACACTTTTTAAAAGTGACCCTCCATTTTTTAAATCTCTGCCTAGTTTGCAACATTAACTTCTACTAGTTTCATTCACTTCAAACATTCAATCAAAAAAAAAGATTGCAGCTGGCATAACAATATGGGGAGTCTCGGACCCCAGAGGACATGGGCCCCTGAGCATTAACATGAGGTTAAACATATTCAGCTTGAAGTGGATTAAAGTTTTGTTTTTACTGAGGTAAAGTTTTGTGTTTTGGATACACACACATATGAATGTTTGTTTTGCCTCCAAAACTCAGCAATCCATCATCTTACCAAAAGGATCAAGCAGGTGACACCCAATCTAAAATGGAATGCTGTAGCTGCCAATCTTCTCAGTGGCTGTTTTGTTTGTTTATGGTAATTATACCCTTGTTTCAAAATTAATGTTGTAATAGTTTATTACCTCCGCCAGCTAACTTTGGATGAGAGTTTTTTTTTTTTTTTTAATGTCTGCTATCCGTCTGTTTGTGTGTTCAGAGGGAT
>JAPZDY010000024.1:3672069-3685043 GCA_029783645.1 Ctenochaetus hawaiiensis
ATGTAAAGTGTCTTGAGACAACTTTGTTGTGATTTGACGCTATATAAATAAAATTGAATTGAATTGAATTGAATTAATTGGAATTATTAAACAAAAACTCTGTGTAGAAAGAGAGGGCTGGCAGAGGCAGTATGTGGGAACAGCAAGGCCAGGGAGACGCAACAATTTGGTGATGGAGACGTGCTGCAGAGGTAGATGCAAGATGTGTGTCCCGGGAGTTATGGATCAGTCATTAATTTTGTCATCAATCTCATTTGAGATTAAATGCATTTAATCAGAAAAATGGTTGCAAACATTCTGCCACAGAAAAAGTTGCAGTCAAGATGAACAGTTCCCAGCAGCCTTCAAAGTCTTTACAAGAACACTCATATCTGGTCAGATCCTATCCTGATTTAATAAAATGTTATCTGACCATTTTGCTGAGCTTTTGATTTCCATTAAAAGGTGTTTTTTTATTGTGTTCTTCATTGTGACAGGTTTTCCCTATTAATATGCCACACAAGCTATCTGTGATCATCATGGCAGCGTTTATGGCCTACCTACATAATAATTATTTTTCATAAAAATTCAAAAATTTTTATGTAAAGATATCATCATATCAGTTTGCCAATGTATATAAAATTGCTGGCCAGATGAATTGAACTTGTCTCTCTCAAACTATATAGACAAATACAAACCGTGAATCCACTAAATACATGAGGAGAGTAAAAGCAAAAATACAAAAAACACAGATACTTCAAGTGTTATGAGTTAACACCTGGATAGATATATCTTTAATAATTAAAAATTTTGTGCTGTTCATGAGACATCAAGAGTTTTGTATGTATAGTTCATATAGATTGTATCTCCTTGACTGTGTGCATTGAATTCTTCATATATTCTGGATAGAATTCTGGATAAAAGTTAACAAAGAAAGTTACAGTCAACTACACAACAGCTGCAGATGGCTCTAATGCCTTCAGTAGCCCTGATTTTGCAGGTTATCTCTGCTCACTTATGCATGACATTAGAGCAACGCTGTGTACCTCCTCATAACTGCAGACCCTACATAATGAACATAAACGCGTCACTGTGAACTGAACTGTAAATCCCTTTATTAAACATACAACTTAATTAATTTCACTGTAGAGTTTTCTTTACAGAATCTCCAGGTTACTGTCAGCATGACTTGAATGAAAATTCAACTTGTGTTAAGTTTGATCAGATAAAGTTTTGTATTTGTTTGGTCCCATTTACCATTTCACAACATACAAGTAGGTAAATCCACACACTGGACCCATCATTGAAAAAACAAATACTAACATGTAAATACATCACTTTTATGGTGCAGAGAAGGTAAAATAAAGAAGAAAATCTATTGGCTGGCATTTTTTCAGTTAATAGTATTCAAGTAACTTTCAAGGTCACTTTCTATCACACAAGTGATCAGTGTCCATGTCTACATATCATCATGTTGAGGGAAATCATTCAACCTCCTTGTGTCTGCATAGCAACAGAGCTGGATAACTTAGTCACCTGGACAAGACTACAACACTCATCAGTGCTCAATGACATGTCTTCTCATCTTGTCTCCTGAAATAAAGGACAGCTTGGTGATAATTCACACTAGTGACATCACTGATTGGGTTGCTAAGGAAACTGCAGGTATTTTTCTCCTATAAAAAAAACAGGATTTTAGAGATTTTGAGAGAAGACACAATAACAATCAGGAGAGAATGCAGCTTAGTATGCAGCTGTCATTCCAAATGACTATTTCTCCTGAACAATGTCTCTCTATCCATCTGATCTGCTATCCACACACACACACACACACTCTTACTTGGCACATCTTGCACTCATAGACACTCCATCACATTGTTCTGCCTGTGTCTGTTTGCATATTTAGTGATGGTGATAAAACTTGTCTGTCATGTCTTATCAGGTACGTCGGTGTATAACTGCATTTTAACAGCAACATAATTCTTCTCCTGACATATGAGAACAATGAATATATAACATTGTCATTTTATATTACATTTTAGCTTTTCAGTGTGTGCACCACTCTGGGTAAATATGGTCAGTAGTGAGCTGTTTTCAACATCATGTCATTTGCATTGCAGCAAGAGCATCACAGGAACTAAGTAAAAAAAACATCCGCATTGTTTTTCCAATAGTTTGGGGTGTTTTTCTGAAGAGGGAGAAAGGTGGTGTGGGGTTTTGTAGGATTGTGGTTAAGACTACTTTTTTTTATAAACAAGCTAAAAAAAAAAATCCCACTGAGTTCAGACAGCCTGTCAAGATGAGTGACAAGTTCTGAGGTGTGATCTGAAGGGGAGAGGAGGTGGTAACAATAGAGCGTAAAAAAAAAAAAAAAAGTTGATCTGTATGGATAGTTTTGGTTTTATTTGAGCAGGTTTTGAGATACTCATTTATAAGACTTAATGCCTCCACCACAGAGCAAAGGAGACAAATGTTTGCACGTCTAAAAAGTTTTACTTATAGAAATGTATACAACATAACAAAAGTATTATCTAAAATATTTTGGAGTATTTTTGTATCAGGGATTTAAGTTCTTTAAGTCCCCACCCCTCCCATGAATTAAATCAGTTAATTGGTTATGAATTATAATTATTACATTTATTTCCATACTCAGGCCCTCTCTATTTTTAAGTTAACTTTTTACATGCAGTTATTGCCAAATTGGGTCTGTTAATTTTATATTTTAATTCATTAAGAAAAGAGAGAGAGAAAAACCAACAAGTATTCAAGTATTGAATAAATGAGTTTTAGTTTCGGAGCACATTTACTCTGATGAAAAGGTTAGCGTGGAGCTCTGCTCTGCAGGATCAATGCTGTTGAAACAGCAGTTTAAATGGTTTGAAGAAACTTTATAGCTGATGCACAGACATGTCAGTAACAGAGCTGACTTATCCCGCCCCATCCCCCCAAAAAACAAACAACCTTGATCACCCGATCAGTGATTGATCATTTTATTTTATCTTTGAAGAACTTTCTCCTTAATTGTACATCATTTCAGAGGGCGTTAGCAGCCGTCTCACTCTCCACACATCAGTGATTTTGAACCTTTTTTCAGAGTAATGAACATGTTTTTTTAAGATTGTTGGAGTGACCTTGTGCTCAGCTGCCAGGAGGAAACAGATCCCACTGAGCTACTCAGACCCACCTTGTTAAGGTGCCTTGCAATTGCTTTAATTAAGATAAACAGGCAGACACCTTATCAGCCAACATGTCATAATTCATAATTTGCTGTAATATTTGAGATTTATGGGTGGGTGGATCATATTAAGGTGCTCAGATCTCGCACCACCTCAGACATAGTAAATGTGTCTAACCCCTCATTCAGTGATGAGTTGTATTCAGTAGCTTGTGTCTGAGAGAGAGTCCCTGAAATTTTTGGTAAAAACAAGAAATAATTTGTGCATATTTGTAGCACACATTTTACGAGTGAATGTTCTATTGAGATATTTGGGCCTAATGTTTATTGGGATATGTGTTCCTGCTCCACATTGTTCTTTTTCTCTCTTAGTTATTGAAGTATCAGTTCAACTCATCTTAATGTTTCAAAGTGAAACATTAAGTTAAATTATGATTTTGGTTATTTTGAAAAAAATGTTTCATGTTGTGGGTCTAACACTAAACACAGCTTGGTTATTGAGATTAGGATTACATCCGTTTTCAGAGGTTAGAGGTTGCATGTGGACACTAGAAAGTCCTCTATGAGGGCATCAATGCTTCGTGCTAATGATCAGCATGATAATCAGTTTCAGTCTGACTGTACTAACTGCTCACCTGCAGAGCATGAGACCACAGAGCTGCTCACTGACATACATCTGTATTTAACCTCTGGCTTCTCTCTGTCCATGTTCGGGCCCCTGGAATCTGAACCCTAATTGCAGCTCTGGCAGAGCAAGAAACAAGCAGCCAGCCAGTCAGCCGGGCAGCAGGGGGAGCACTGTTTCCCTGAGACACTGATTTATTGGACAATTTCACAGCAGTGTCCTCAGTAATGGGACAGGATAAATGGCTGACCCCTCAGTGACTGAGCTGACTCCTGGGAGAAGCAGAACTGGCTCATACTGTGTGTGTGTGTGTGTTTAGTGTGTGTCAGGGCTCCATCGTTCATGCAGTGTCTATGTTCTATATCTCTTTCTCTCTCTCTCCAGAGTGTGTTTATTGTGTGTTCTCTAATCTCTTTGTCTGTTCTTTATTATTGTTTATACCTCCTTATGTGCTGCCTTATCTCACTCCACACACACACACACACACACACACACCTACACACACACGCACTAATTATATATCTCTTCTCCTCTTCATCCCTCCTTCACGATCCTGTTATGACTAATTCACTCTGTGCTTGTCTTTCTTTCACTCTGTCTCTGTCCTCTCACCCTCTGTGTTTCTGCTGTGTGTGTGTGTTTGTACATGTGTGTCTCTTTTCTCGCTCAGCACACAGTCACACGGCATCATCACTCCTTCCTTTCTATCTCTTCTTTTTCATCTTTCCTCCCCATATGTTGTTTTTGCCCACAGCACTGCCTAAAGGATATCTTCACTTATGTGTATGTGTTTGTGTCTCTGCGTACACACAAGTGTATTTGTGTGTGTGTGTAACATTTTTATGAACACTACAGCATCTTCCCCATCGGGAAGTGAGTGCTTCAGTGTGCTCAGATATGCAGGGTCCCACTCACACCAACACTTTTCAAAGCTTTAAACATTATTTTGAAGCAGTGAAAAAAGAGAATCACTCTCTACATCAGCTCCAGCGCTGGTGGATGTCAATTCCATACTAAACACAGAGGCTCCATTGATGTTTCAAAGGCTGCAGTTAGTGTTTAAATTACAGTTATTGATAGAAAGTATTTTTGCCAGGAATACATCAAAAGATTACAAGAATGCCTATTCACTTCCCCCAAAATCTGTGTCTTGGCAGAGTCAGAAAGTCCATCACATATAACGTTAGATCAATCAAATCAATGCAATTCAACTAGTTATACTTAAATAAATACTGAACTGTTTGCTCTGCAGAGTTTATCAAGTGGTAATTTCTTTGTGCTTGTGGGACCAGGACCTTCCCTGAGTGGCCCAGCTGATGTTAATGATGCAGATCAGGCCTTTTTTTTTATCCATCTCAGCATCAAATTGCACTTAGTTCTGCCTTCTGAGATCAAATCTTTCTGCCAAAAGAGAAGTAGGACAAGTTTTGTGGCTTTAGTTCACATATTTTTATCGTTTCTCAATCACTAAATTGAAGTATTTACTGAATTGCCTCCTGTTCGAGGATTTTTTGTTAACCAGCTTTATTGTAATCTGCATGCTACTTTTAGAAGCACAGAAACAAGCAAGTTTGTGATGAAACTACCTGCATCATGTCAGAGTAGAAGCAGAGTCATTGCTAGAAATACTGTATAACAACAGCTAACATCAGCACCAGAAGGGTTTTTCAAAGAAAGTTGAACAGTTTCCTCCCGCAGAGGATCTGTGCTCAGTTTCTAGCATCAGGAGAAAAAACACAAATCATAGTTGAATTGGAGTATTTATATATTAGGGAGAAAACAAAACCTCAGAACAATTTGCACTTTGTCATATGAACTTAATCTTTGCCATCATATTATAAACAAGAAAGAAACAGTCATATTACATCGACCAAAGATGAAGGGCTCTATTTTCTGAAATAGAACACAGGTGGAAATGGAAACAAAGTCTCCAGGTGCAAACAAAAATTGGTATGACCAACAAATTTGAGCAATTATGGTGACCACAGCAGTTGGCAGAGCTCAGCTCAACAGAGAGGAGAGCTGAATGCATTATTAGCAGGAGGAATAAAGAAGGCGGCATGGCGGTGCAGTGATAAGCAATATAACGGGGATCTATGGAGTTCGTGTGTTCATAGGTTCAGAGCCTTTGGGCAATCTGGCGGCTTAAAATTGCTCACAGTTTTAAATATCAGTGTGAATGGTTGTTTGTCTGCGTATGTCAGCCCTGTGATGAACCGGCGACCTGTCTAGGTGTACCCTACACTCGCCTAATGTCAGCTGATCAGCTCCAGCCTCCCTGTGACCTGCAGAGGATAAGCGCTTATAGATAATGGATGAGTGGAATAAAGAATCAGCGGCTGCAGATGGGACGAGCTTCAGAAAAGACTTATTGCTATTCATGAGCTCCTCGTTCGCTTTGGATGCAGCAACAAGTGAAATGGAGGAAAACAGGGTGAGGCCTCTGAGAGGGAAATGAAGCAAAACACCGGAAACCAAAAATGTTAATGAAAAATGCGCCAAACATGCTGTCAGAGGTAAAATAAACAGGCAGTTGATTGTAGTTGTGCAAATAATAAATTACTCTAGAAGATCATTGAAACTATGCAGTTCTCTCCTCTGCATGCCATTTATTAATGTCTTTAAAGTGAACATTAACAAGTCTGTGTGTAAGATGTAAGTCTAATTTATCCAGCAGAAGAAAAACATTAATTAAACAGCTCTTAAATCAAAACCACACAAATGCAAAGTATAGTGTGGGGATTTGCTAGCTAGTGTTCATAATTCAATCCCAGTGTCTCATCAGATGATTGAAATCATTAATGAAGGTTTCCCTGCTGTGCCAGCTGTGTGTGTCAGGACGCAGAATGTGGAAGTTGTGTGTGTGTGTGATCTTCTATCAGTTGATACCTAACAGAAGGAAAGTCAAGTGAACCATCAACAGTGTGTTTTTCTGCCTTCTCATTCTGTACTATTAGAATGTTTTTGTTTCAGTTTTATTTCTTTGTGTAAAAAACCTTATTTACAATTGGTGCAGGAAGTCAAAAGATGCTTTGCAAAGGCATAAATTGTTTCTGTATATTTCTATTTTTTATTATCTCGTGCTGTTTTGCCCTCTAACAGCTTCCTGCACCCCAAGCTTTCACTTTGGTCCTCAGCAGCAGCTTTGGACTTATATTTTATAACGTGTCAGGTCAGGTCAGGTCTTGGTGCTTGGAGAAAAGTGAAGGGATCAATAAAGTTCACAAAGATCATGAAAGTCTATATCAAACTGAATAATGACCCAACAATTCCTGAGACATTTTGCTTTGAACCCCATATGGCAACAATGGTGTTGGTGCTGGAAGAAATGTCTGGGAAACACCAAACACATTTAGATTCATCCTGCGCAGTGACAGACAGACTTTTTCATACCTCCAGTCACGCTAAATAAAATTTATATACTTGGCATTCTTAGACTCATTCAAGCTTTGGAGCTGCAGACGCAACTACAATTTAATTTTTTGGTGGCTGAGCAGCTTCTCTGGAGCAGTTCTGGGTGTAAGTTCTTTGGCATGCTGAGCAACAGTCATGCATCATGCATGTGGCTCCGTCACAAAATCAAATTAGACAGGAAAATGACATCAGAGGAAGAAAAACAAGCAGGAAACTTGTTTTAAGGCACCTGTCTCTCCTCATCTTTACATTACCCTTTGAAGTGTGGGGACTGCATATTCTCATAAGTCTTCTCCATACAGTACATTTCTGACCTGGTGACATCACTTTTTGCTCATGTTTCAGTTTTTTACAACCAGCTGGCAGGTATCCACTGGTTTAATGTGCTTATTAATGGGATCTGACATCACCAAAGGACACACAGTAACAGAGTGATTAGCAAGTCTAGCTTGTTTATCAAATTTAGCATGTCATTTTATGGCCATCTTTTTATTTCACTCACTTTTCTGTGCCTGGCTCTAACTGTTTTACCCATGTTGTACCCAATCCTTGTATCTCTTTGAAGATCTGATTCTAATTAATAACTTAAATAAGTACATCTTGTCTTTTAGGTTAACAAACCCGTATAAGCTGTACTCAGTGTTACCCAGCACTGTTTCTTTAACTCAAACTCTCTGTGTCTTGAGCTCCATCTAAATGTGTTTTTTTTTCTCTAAATCTGTCCTAAACTCTGAGTGTCTTTTAACTTCTGTTTGTCCCTTATTCTACCTTTGTCCTTATTCTCTCACTATCTCTGTTGGACTGGACCACCTCTGATCTTGCTGAGGAGATAATGGAGCAAGCCACTTTTTAAGACCACACTGAGGCAGGCACACACACACACACACACACACACACACACGCACACAAATCATCTCCCTTCATCTTTTATCCCACCAGCTAATTGTTATGAAATCCCATGCTGGCCTCGCTGCTACACACTGTGTATGTTTGTGCGTGTGTGCTCTGTATTAAATGCTGTTAGATTGTGTATGTGCATGTCGGCATCTTTGCATTTGAGAAAGTGGGACTTTGGACACAGGCCCATTTCCTGTTGCCCCATGGGACGCCTCGGCAACAGACATGCCGTCACCACATTGTTCTGCCAACGCATCTTATTTGACCACCGGAGATCTGAAAACACATGAAGAGGAGCATGACTTTAGATTTTATCATCAGCAGTGTGTTTAGGTTGACAAAGAGGTTTGGAGGCATCAGACGGTGAACTTTGGTGAATGAAAATGTGTTGTTCAAAGAAACTAGATTAATTATTGATTGATATTGCTATAGATTTTCTTCTATGAAGCTGCTGAGTAAATGTTTTACCTAGTGATTTATTTAGGTGGCGCTGTCTCCTCACATGGTGTCTTGTTAGATGTTTTAATTAAATTGTTGAAAATTCTTTAGTAGAGTTTATAGTTTTGTTTAGTCAGTTTTCTGTCAGTTTTCTGAGAAGAGCGGATTTGCTGGACTGAGTAAGCTCAGATCTCTCAACCCAAATTAACTCCACATAAAGACTTTTTTGGGAAAATAACTCTCATATACTTTGAAGAACTTTTTACTGGTAGCAAAGGTCACTAATCTGTACAATTAAAAACTGATTGAAACTGTAGTCAAACAAACAAAATACCAGTCGACTGAATTTCTTCCCATTATTCAAGGTTACACACTTTGCTTTGACCATTATTTTCCTCATATTATATGAATACAGGTTAGCTACATATGCCATCTGTGCATGCTGACATGGAAAAGTTGTCAGCTTGGTGGTTTGCTAGCAGCTTTCAGTCCACACTGTGAAACACACATTCAACCACATCCACATTTAACTAATGACTGAGGTCTGATTGTATGCTTGGTAGCGGAGGACACATAAGCAAAAACAAGCTGAGAGTCAGAGACACACACTTTTTAAACACGTGCAATCATTTTCTGCCAGTAAGACAAACAGACACACACGCACACACGCGCAAACACACACACACACAACATCAGTACTCTGAGAGCTGATAGGTGTCTATCTGTTGTGTTGTCCTCCCTCTTTCCAAGTGAACAGAAAGGATCAAGAGTTTTATGTACAACCTCTCTCACGTTTTTTGTCCCACACACCAGACACACACACACACAGCACCACCCTCTCTTCTGCTACTCCTTCATGTACAGTAAACTCTCGTTTTAAACGCTATTTTTTATGTTTCTCAATCCTTTGCTCATTCCTGAACTCCTCTTGTTCCCATACAAACTTCTCTCCCTCTCTCCCCTCTCATCCTCCTCTCCTCTCTCCATGTTGCTCCTCTCCCCCTCTCTTCTTCTTTTTCTCTTCCTTCTTCCTATTCTCTCTCACAAGCTTCTTGCTCCACCTCTTTGCCTCACTGCCTCTGTCTCTCCTCCTTTCATTCATCCATCCATTCCACATTCCTCTTTCACTCTCTCTCTTCTGCCTTGTGTCTTTCATCAAAGTCTCAGATGCCCTCAGGTGTAATCAGGGTCTGAGTTCCTCTGTTACTGGGGGGATTTTCACACAGAGTTGCTCTGGAGGAGTTGCAGACCTGGTGCAGTGTCACTCTTAGCTCAGTTTAAGAAACAAGATTGCACTGATGCATTAACCTGCAGATAGTGTTCCTCGCATATGACGGCTGAGTCAACATCAACAGGGTCAAATGAAAGCTAAGCTGTCACTTCTCTTTTTTTTTAAAAAATTCAGTATTTGATTACACAAGGAAATGTAAGTAAATGCAAAGCACATTGCAATAGCTGCTAGCAAGGCAGGGACATTTGTGGTTCTCACTGGTTTCAGGCCTGGGTGTGAGGAAATGCTCATGAAAGCCAGTGAAAACACACTTCAGTGGAAGCCTTTGGGGAACTTCAGCTGCATTCAGAGGAAGACATTCACAACTGGACTGAAAAACTTGTTTGAAGGGCTGTTTGGTGCATTTCCAACATTTCCAAACCAGCCAAACCATGTTTCAATCTACAGTGACAATGTTTATGTTAATTATCAAGTAACTGTTGGCAAGAAAGAAAGTTGTGCATCAGTGCTTATGTTCTTGTTGCTGAAAGGCAAGTCCACTGGAAAAACACACTGTTTTTTTCATTGTGAAATTGAGAGCATATTTCACTTTTTTCAGATGTGTGTAAAGCATCCATGTTTTTATATTTGATACTTCTTTGCAGCAATGCCCATATTTGAAGTCTTTCAGTCCACCACAAGCTCACTGGTTGCACCATGTGACGAAGCTCTCCATCAGTCCTCTGATCTCCTCTGTGACAAGAGTCTCTGAATGAAGATAGCAGGTTTCTCACTAGAAATTATTCAACTAAATCACACATTTCAATAAAACGTTAACAGCCTTGTTGCAAAAGAAAACACTTTAATGTAAATTATATTAGACTAACCCCAACCCTTTTGATTGAAAGGTCTCCAGCAGCAGAGATGACATAAAACGCACATTTAATACCTTTTATTCAATTTTCTCAGTTTTACCTTGAGAAGGTAATTCTATTTTTAGCCTGCCATAGCTGTTGATTGGACTCTGTCATTTCTCATCTTTAAGCCCAGTGCAGTTCTCCTCTATTTGGTCCTGTGTTATCTCATTTAACAAATTAAAGGAAAAAGCAGGACGATGTGTCTTAGTAAGCTGTTGTTTCACCACAAGCTTTCTTAACAGCCTCAGTGTTTCTTGTCATGGACTCTTCAAGTCTCTGAACTCTGACCTGAAGGGATGCAGAGTTTTCTTCCAACACTCAAAGCTGTAGCGAGCGCTGTCCAACATGTCACTCCAAAACCTCCTCTTAGTGTTCAGCTGGGTTGAGATCTGGTGACTGTGAAGGTTGTGCCATATGTTCCAGTTTACACCTAATGTCAATGTTCGATCTGTGTCTGAATATACAGATTTTTTTTGTTATAGAGGACTTGTAGCTTTGCCAGATAAAATGTCCTTTTTGCATGATAATTCCAGGTGTAAGCCATTTTCACACTCGACTAACCATTTAGTGCTTTTTTTATGCTCATTTATTCAAGATTTTTCATTTATTTTGTCACCTGTCAGTAATTTTGCAATGTCCAAAATTGCTGCCAATTTTGCAAGTGACTACTGTGAAACGCAGTTTCAAAGATAACTTAAGTACAAGTGAGTCATTTTAAGTGAAAAAACAATTAAAGCTCCAGGTGGAACTGGACGTTTTGTGGCTCTGAAGAGGGAGTGCTAACAAATTCAATAAAATTAAATAAAGTGTTACAAGTTTTGTGTGTACTGTAATTTGCATTGAAGGTTGTTCTTATTTTTCCTCAAAGAGAACATATTTATTCCTTTTTTTAATATTTCATCATATTTAATGTGATTGTCCATTAAGAACCATGTATGACTGCAAGTGTCCTGTATGAGTTGAGGAAATTCAACTTCTAAGTCTGGATGAATAATTTAAAAGTTATCTTTATCTTATCTTTGATCCATCTCACAGATAGTTGTAAAGCACTTTGAAATTATACCTTGAATGATTAATTTGTACCATATAAATAAACTTGCCTTTGCCATCAATAAATACATGTTCACAAAAATGAAACAGTACTTAAAAGTCATTAAAACATGTTTTAGAGGGACATAACTTCTAAATTATGCAGATAAATTGCTCAAATCCACAACACTTGATCTGCACATACTGTATAAACTGCACTTCATATACTGTACAGCATTCTTTATGCAAAACTTTTAAACCCTACTTTAACTGCCTGTTGCATTATTTATTCCCTCTCATTAGTTCCATTTTATTATTTCATGTTAGATTTTTGTCCATCTTGACCCATTTTTGTCACTGCAGTGATCCAGTTTCCGGCAGTTTTATCTTAAACCACAGATCAGTGTGTGAGTTTGACAGTCACAACAAACATCAGGATCCATAACACCAGCTGCTCTGCAAAAAAGCTCCTGTGGTCACGTTAGTCAAACTGCAGGAATCACTGATAAACGACTGCATTTCCTGAGCCAAAACAGAAATGACTTTAAATTTCAAAAAACACTGACCTGCTCTGCCTCCTGCACCCATGGGCCTCTCTGCTTCTGACACCCAAACACCCAACCAGCCCTCACCCACATGACCTCAGCACTAAATCACTGTGACATTCAGTGGCTAATGCTGCTACTGGTCACATGCGGGGGCATACACACAGGAAAGCATACATGTATATGACTACACACACATATGAATGCTCTCACACATACAGTCTTTCATTTAAAAACTCTGGACGGAGATGAATAAAGACACCTTCAATTTTTTATGGACTGTACATATGGACTTTTACCCCTAGTGTGGGGTGTAATAGACTGTGTGTGTGTGTGTAATGACTTTTCCAGATGTTGTGTGGCTTTTTCTAGAGTGGGTTTTAATGAGAGACAGCAGTGCATGAGGGCAGCAGCGGGGTATACAATACCTCTGATGTTAACATTACACACTCTGTGCACCTATTCTGATATTCCCATTACACTGGTCATACATATTCACGCCCACACTTGATTGCAATAACACATGTCAGTCATTTCACAAGCGGCACACACACACACCTACAGAACTTAGACCGTGTCCCTGAGGAGCAGAGTTGAGTCTGAGCGATGGACTGACTTTCACAGATAGCTACATACTGGTCTGCTTTCCCTCACCTAACACACACACACACACACACACACACACAGAAATCAGAGCACAAGCGTGGTCTTTCACAGAGGAATGATCTCTTTCTTGGCTTGCTGT
>JAPZDY010000024.1:3694561-3709518 GCA_029783645.1 Ctenochaetus hawaiiensis
AGAAAGAAAGAAAGAAAGAAAGAAAGAAAGAAAGAAAGAAAGAAAGAAAGAAAGAAAGAAAGAAAGAAAGAAAGACAATTATGTTGAAATTCCAAATTGTATGAAATCTCAGCCACTCACCTCCGTATGCACATCCTTTTTCCTCTCAAAGTTTAATAACATTCAGTTAAGGAAGCAATATAAAGTAAGCTCATATCATCCACAAGTTCAGTTTAGACGCAATTCAGAAGTAAATGTTTACTTCATGCACTTGAATTGAGGCTAAAATGAGACTAAATTAACTCCGTGGAAGGCAGATTACCAATGACCTACTGTGAATTATGATGCAGGCAGTAAATGTTGGATGGTGATGACTTTCCTGACAGTCCTCCAGGCTGTTTTCAGTGTGACTAAACTAAGATATGTTTTTAAGCATTTTAGAGGCCTGTGTGCAAGAAATAAATTAAATAAATAAACAGATTGAGATTAAAAATGAAAAAATGAATGTCAGTTGACTGTAGCATCATTTAAGTCCGACTGCCCTCCATATTGTGATTGAACTTAAAGCCAAATTGACGGATTTCACTGTTCAGTGCAATTTCCAAAATGTCACCTTTGCTGGAGCAACAGTGAGAATAACAAGCTTTGCATTTAGCATGATGACTCTGCATTTTTACACCATTCAATGGGCTTTTTTTTAAAAAAAAAAAAAGGGCTTCAAAAGACCAAGAGTTTGTAAAAATTTCCATAGAAACTTCTTTATCTGAAAGTCAAACAGGAAAATCAAAGGCTTGAAAGTTGAAAGGCTATCAGGTGACAACAACCATCATGCATTTTGCTTTTGTACTGGTTCATTCTGTGATTCTTCCATTCTGTCTGCTAAAAGAAAGCATGTTTACATGTACTGAATGTGTGTTTATATTTGTCCATCTGTTGCTGTAAATACTTATATGAATAAGTCTTTACTACACTTTAGAGGAGACTTTTTTATGAACCACTCTGTAATTACACTAAAACTTAAATGCAGGAATGTGGTATTTCAGAGTGATGTCTCTGCTGTTTAAGACGCTGCCAACCTGAAAGGAAGAATGTGCCAAACATTCAGCAGGGAGCACTTACATCTTCACAGTAATCAGAATAAAAAGCCTGCTGCACTCACATACTCTATGCATTTTGATAATCAGATAATCATCTTAGTTATTTATCAAGCAAACTTAAAAATGAGTATTTGTTGCTTTTTATGTAAGTAGAATAAAAAGATTTTTTTTTTAAATTGCAGGACAAACTAAACAAGTAATATGTAGGTATTACTATGTCCATTTTAGACTATACATGTGTTAGTGTGTGTGTGCTTGTGTGTGTGTGTGTGTGTGTGTGCATGTGTTAAATCTGAAATGAAAACAATCACTCGTTGTAGACTTTTTTCATTGTGGTTTGGCTTTTAAAGAGATTTCAAATGCATAGTTTAACCACTAAACCATGTTCCCTGTCCTCTCTGCTGCACTTGAAAAAATCTGGTGTTTAAAATTCGAAATATTTTTAGTGCAAGACCCGCTTACCTCATCATGTAGTGTTGCATTAGTTAATGACACTCTGTTTATTCCAGGTGCACTATTCTGACAATATTCAAGTGAGGATATGGACCTTCCATTAATGAAGCTCCCAGCATTTTTTAACAGGGCCTATTTTTAGTCAGAACACCCTTTTAAAGTGGCACCTGCATGAAGTCTAGCTGTGTCAGATGGACACCCATTCATCTGCTTGGAACAAAACCGTTGCTGGTGCCATATTTACATCAGAAATGTTGAATTAAGTTGAAAGTTGATTAATTTGTAAGTATGACAGCACCAGAAGTGCATACTGTTGAAAATGTGCCCGAGGAAGGAGCCAGAGAGGCCCGTAAAGGAAGAGCTGTCACAAGTGGACCCCCCTGTTTCCATCGTCGAGCGTGATTGGTGTTTGTTTGGATGAGCCGACTGAATTAATCCTCTGCCGTGATGTGCATGACTTATGTATCCCTCCTGAAACACCATAAAGCATCACTTCTGTACACACTTGACTGCAGTGTGTTTATAGCTGTGACATTATGATGCAGGAGCCGTGATTAGGTGCCATTTTAGCCGGTGGCATCATGTCAGCAAGTATGCCAGATGATTGGATGCAAACTTGTGCATGCTTCCCCATAAAGCAGCCAGCACTGTGATTGTCTGAACAAATAACCATCGGAGAATCAATCAAAGTGTAGCTGTATTCCCATTGCTTTGCAGGACAAGCAAAACAGCTCCCAACAGGTTGTTTTTTTTTTACACTCTCCTCTGTGGCTGTTCCTCTCATCTTTTATCCCCCCTTCTCCTTCTTCCTTCCTCTTAAAACACTGGCACAGAGCTTAGCCAAAACGAATCGTTTTTTATTCATGCTTTTAACAGGCCAGTAGAAAGTATTGGATTCCTTTAAGATGGAGCAGGAGGCACAGTTTTAAAAAAACAGCATTATCCTTCCAACAACCTTCAATCAATTAGACTCCCTATTAAACAAAAACACTACTAATGGGGCCTAAAGAGCTCTGGCACCCAAACACATACACACATAAATCGTAACCATCCTCCTCTTCCTCTGTAAGTCCTCCCAGTGTCCTTTTTTTTAGTGATGGGCCAACCATCATCTTAACGCTTGGAAACACACGCAAACTTGCTAGTTAAGGAGGCACATGATGGAATTATGGTGGATATTCTGAGACGCTCCTAACACACTGGGAACCAGCTTGTCTGCTGCCCTTGATGTCTTCCCAGTCTGGCGCAAACACACACTCTCTCTCACACACTCTCTACATCAGACTTTATTGGACAGCCCAGCCAACAGAAAAATGGGCACTAGATGTTCTGGGAGTCAGACAAACATCCCCATTGGCTGAGCGACCAAAACAAACTCCCAATTAAAGCAGATAGTTAGAGGATATACAGAATAAACAGCTGTTACCGTTTTGGAGAGATAACTGAATGGAAATCACTGAGGGTTATCAGCCAGCAGGGAGGCTTGAAACAGCCTGAGTGAGCTGTGGTGGCACGAAAACTGCTGGGACACTTGGAGGAGCAGGAACAAAGAACCTGCCACCAGCTGTGTGGTCAGAAAAAGCTCATCTCTTGCAAATAAAAATTGATCAGTTTCTTGGTTTGTAGCTTTTTGATGCCATCAAATTGGGGATCAAACTGACCCTTCTATCTGTGCTTTATACTAAACATAATGAGATTTTTGTTGACAGATGTCATAATGTATTGACTCATGGTGTGTAAAAATCATTAAACCACATCCAGCTCTCCTCAGAGGCTCCTCAGTACTTTTTCTTCATCGTCCAGCAGACCCATATTCTCTTTTTCCTCTCACTGCTCACTTCCTCATACTGTTTTTCCTCCCAGTCTTCCTGTTCTCTCCTTCCTGGTTTAGATGGATTGCAAAGTTTCTTGAGCCATAAATCTATTAATATTCCCTTTGGAGACCAAAGGCAATAAATAGTGTTCATAAAAGCGCCATAGACAAAGCACCAGCTCACACAAACACATACACACATATACCCACAGACAGCTGACAGAGGGTGTCGCACACACAGACACACATGTACACACGCATGCACACAAACACACACACACACACAAACACACACACACACACACACACACACACACGCATGCACGCAAACACACACACACACACAGTTCATTAACTGCCTGTGTGTTTGGGTGCAGCAGCATGGGTGTATGCAGCTGTAGCCTTATTATATGATGGACTCAGACGTAGTTCATACACATTGTAAGTGTCATTATAAGAGTGATAAGGTCACTTATGCGAACACCCATACAAACACACACACACACACACATAATCTGATGGGAGGCTTTCCTACCATGGATGCATTTTCACTGTTCGATTTGCAATTGATTTTTCCTGAATTACAGACATAAAAAAACATTGTACAGTCTTACATTTCCTTCTCGTGGATTTGAACCATCGACTCTAAACGCAATGATTATGACCATGATTATGGTTCTTTCTAAGTGCTGCGTTTAGAGCTGCCGTGTCCTCTCTGAGTGGGATCACACACCCCTGTGGAACAAAGCTATCACAGCGTCCCCACAGGCTCTTTACAGATAACCTCCCATTTGACTCCAGTGTCTGAGAAGTTTGCCTTTGTTGGAGGAGGAGGCTCATCTGCAGTGTCACTGAAACAAATCAATAGTGCAATCTCACCCATCACAACAGCTGTTGTTACGGTGTAATCGCTTCTTTATTAGGCTGCAGTGAGAACAAGGCCTCTCTCAGAGGTAGCTGCTCTCAATCAGCTGACCCAACACAGCATAAACACTCACAACAACCTGTGTTCATGTACAGCTTCAGCCAAAGTTCTGACACCTGACTGATCAGTGTGTGTGTGTGTAATTACATCTGAGCCAGAATATGAAGTTAAATGATTGATGTTTGCCTCTTTGAGCTTTTTGTTCGAATTCCTCTTTAATTTTGTTTCTCTGTGTCAGTGTGTGTGTGTGTGTGTGTGTGTGTGTGTGTGTGTGCATCAGAGTGAAAGTGAGTGATTTGGGATGTTGTGTTCTTAAGAGAAGAACTCTGTGCTTATCTGAAAAACCACATGGCCTTTCTGTCTACTCACTCACTGTCAGAGCTGCCACGAGCAGGGGGAGGGGTTACAGACTGGGGGGGGGGGACTTCGGTGAATCAGACCGATGATTCTTTATATTTGTGTTGTTATTATTAGTAGTGTTAGTCATTTTATGTCCTGTTGTGTAGTATTTATTCCTGAGTTCCAGACCAGAAGTTTTTCTTTGTTCACCTTTTTATAGATTTCATTTCTGTTGTACTTTCAAGGCAACTAATAGCAATATTTGTTTGGAAGACATTGCATTATTTATGCAGCTAATCTCTGACCATTGTTCACATCCAAAAAGTGACTTAGTGAATTTTTTTTTTTGTCATCGAAGACTGATCCGGAGGAGCCCTTCATCTGATGACCTTAGAAGCCAAGTGGATCTGTATAGGATCATTTACTTCCTAATATATGGTGGAAACAAATGGTGTACAGTCTTGAGAGTAATTAAAAATAATTTAAAATTCTGCCCTGAATTAAGAAACCACTGTAACAATTCAGCATCAAAGACTGCTGAGTCTCTGTTAGTGGTGATGCAACCAAATTTCAATCTGATCATAGCTGAGCTTCAGCTTCTCGGCTAAATCAAGTATCTACTGCACTGAAACAGTTAAAACAAGATGGCTCTCTGCATCCAGTCTCAACAGCTGTTTCTTTAAAGAAAGGGCTCAGAACTTTTTCTAAACAAAATCAACCAGTTTAAGTTTTCTAAAGTTCTCTTAACCAATTAAAAGTGAATATTCTGGTCATTCATTGACTCAAATGTGGAATTACTAAATTCTTAATAGGGGGAAAAACACACATGGCCCATTATGGAAGGCAAATATATTTTGGATTTGTTGGAATTAACTTTCTAGAACATAAATTAAATTGCAAATAAATCTACAAATCATCAATAAACATTCGCATTTTTTAGAACATAAAATTCTAAAAAAAAAAAAAATGCAATTAAAAAGTATCTATATTTTCATTGTTTTTTTTTTTAAATTAATTGTGAGAACAAAATTTTCATTTGAGTCAAAACTCCTCTCTTGTTACCCACACAGCTACAGCAGAAAGAATTTCATGTCATCTGAGGTTTGAGGAGCCCTGAGCTGCTCCCAGCAGACTGCGCTGCCATGTCACTACATCAGTTTAACTCAAGGCAAAGCTGAAGATGAAACAGAGAGCGTGAGACAAAAGGAAAAATGAAAGTGTAAAATGAAAGAAAACATCAGTAAAGCACAAGAAAGCTGGTTAGCTGGTGAAATCTGAAAAGGTTTGTCAGCACAAATAAAGCAAGAAAGTGCCAAAAACAGAGCTGATCACATGCGTACAGAAAAATGAAAAGGTCAGAAGTAAGAAAAGCAATAGAATTTCGGGGGGAAAAGGTCAAAATTATACAGACAGCAAAGAAAAGAGAAGAAGGCAATGGTTAACCTATGAAGTGCTACAGTATGAAGTGATGGTGTGCATAAGTGCGTGTGTGTCAGCATGTTTCCTGCCTTAATGAGACTGTGGCTCAGTGGAGTGAGGAGGGCGGAGAGGCCAACTCCTCCACCGCTCCCTCCTTATTAAACAGGCAGCGAGAGAAATCGTGACAGAGAAACACTACAAAAAAGAAAAAGAGAGGGAAAAACAAAGTGAGGAGTCTGGAAGAAGAGAGGAGGAGGAAGGAAAAGAGCACGGAAGGTATAATAAAACTTAAGGAACCAAGAAAAGGAGTGAAAAGGGGAGGAGAAAGCAGGGAAGATGGTGGAGAAAGATAAGGACAGGGGAGGAGAAGGAGTTGAAAAAAAGGATGAAGGTAAAGATGAAGGTATCTGGCATCACAGATTTTTCCCTCTTTCAGCTCGTCTCCGGCTGAAATAACAGCCGTGGTGTCAAACACTCAGAGCAAACATGAAAGATCTCAATTTGCACAAATGTGCTTAAGATTATTTAAACTTGTATGTAGTTGGAGTAAATTATTTTCCTCTCTTGTCTGTGGACAGAAATGGATGTAATATAACTTTTTTTCAGTTAGTTATATGACTGGGGAATGACTGTCACCTCTGATTTGATGCAGAAAAATCACAGGGATTAATAATCTGAAAGACATTCATCCTGTTCGTTCTTATTAAAACCCAAAACCAGCCATTTTGTGGAAGCAGCCCATCCTGCAGCCTGTTTGCACAACCAGCAAACACAGAGAACACAGCAATGTTCGAATACATCCGGAGTGGTTTGTATCCACCTGATGAATGCAGGCTTATTTTTCTTTCTCCTTTTAACCCCTTTTTTCCTATACTGTTTCTGAAAAAAACTATCTGCATCTTTAACTGCTAACGGCCTCACTTTGTCTGTCAGCTACTGTAACTGACTCTGTTGGTTTGTTATTTGGTCTGAAGCAGGTCATGAACAATGAGTACGCAGGAGCTTATGTCACGCCAAACATCTGTCTGCTGTTGAAAATGAAGTTGATAAGAGTGCTGAGCATCAGCCAAAACAGCACTACAGGCAATACAACCAAAACAATAAGCTGAGAGACACTAAAAGTCTTATTTTAAAAAAAAACAGTTACTATTTTGTGCACATTTTTAATATTGCAAAACATTTCTAGTTACTCTGGTAATGTATGATTGTACAACCCTGATGAAACTTACAGTACATTTAAGTCTGTTTCCACAGGCTGAATCTATGATCTCTTTTGATAACACCACTGGGTGGCAACAAGGTTGAAAATTTTCTAAATACACTTACTTGATGCAACCATCAATGTTTCTAAATAATGTCAACCTTAGTTGTCCATGATTAACCTGAGTAATTCTTGACAGTAGTATAGTCATGATATTTCCAGATATGAGGGTAATCAACAAAAGCCATCAGCCATTAACACACAGAAATGTTGTTGTGGTTAAACACAAACTCATTTTGAGGTTTGATATATTCGCATATATACTCATATGTATATTAATGTTCAGCCATTGGATGGAGTCTGGTAATCGGACCACATTTTCATGTCATTTCACTTCATTTTTGTTTGAATCTGAGATGCAGCTGATGAACCAAAGATCTTCAAGCAGGCAAAGTGGATCCTTACCACATCTGACATGTTCAAACTTTTTTTAAAAATCTCTTTATGCTTGATTTTTTCCCTACAATTTCATTCTTTAAAGTCATGATGGTTTCAGACAACTAACTTCTCAGTAGGTCCAATGAATGAATGTAGTCAGTTCAGGGATCACTTTAGAAGCCACTGTCTTAATTATATTAAGTGAAGGACTTGCTGGGAAAAGTTTTCATTTTGCTCACTGGAAAAAAACATACAGAAAACCACAAATGATTTGTATAATATGGACCATGGGAAGACAGACGTCCTTTCTGTTTATACAATTTGGAGATATTTTAGTGTGTAATTTATAGGTGGAGATGGATGAAGATGAAGGAAGGAGAAAGGAAGAGTCGGCTGAGAGAAGAGGAGGGGCAGGAGGGTGAGAGCTACAAACTAAAAATCACTTTCATCAGAAAAACAAGACTTACAACCTCATAAAGATGAAATACACTAAATCATGTTCATTCGGTCCGTCCCAACTGTCCCTGCATCTCTTTCAGCTCCACATTTCTCACATCTCATCCAAACTCTGCTGTTGTCCTCGTTTACATCCTCTACACTCTTTTCATTCATTCCAACCGTCTCTTCCAACTTTCCTTTCCTCTGTTTCCTCCTTCTTTCTCTGTCCCTCTCTCTCCCATAATTCACCTCCATCTCTGTCATCTTTCATCCCTCTGTCATCTCCGTCATCCCTCTGTAATCTCTTCACCCACTCTGTTCTTCTTCCCCCTCTGCTCTTTTTTATTAGTTAGATGAGGACATGACTAGGGGGTGATTCCTTGATTGCTCCAGCATATGTGAGAGGCCTATAAATCTATCATCGCATGTCTCCCCCCACCCACCCACACACACATTGCAGAATTCAGCCTGTCCCCCAGAGGTAACCACATATTCCCACAGGGAGAGAGAATGAGATGGAGAGAAAGATAGAAATGGAAAAGGAGACGTAAACATGGTGCTTAAGGGGTCCAATGAAAGGACAGAATGTTTGCTTAACCCTCCACACACACACTCACCTTACTGGTCCTACTAGGTTTCAGCGGTGGGCCTTAAGAGTGGTACTGGTTTTCACAATATACGTGAAGAGCACACCCGTCAATCAAATGGGATCCCTGTAGGGGGCGCAGGTGACATAAGAGGTAAAAACTGTAGCTTATGTGAGACACAAAAAAGAGACATTTGGAAGCTGGTACTTTAAACAAGAAGATGAGTTTCATATCCCAGAAAGCCTTGACGTGATTTATCTGTTAGTGAGACAATCTGCAAGACACACAGCTGTTCCCTGGGAAAATAAACTTGTTTTAAAATGACAACCCAGCCCTATTACCACGCAGCATTTTTTGCACATACGTAAATCAGTTTGAAATGCTCAAATATATCCAGGAGCTGTTTGGCAGGGGATGATGCTTGCTTCATAGCCTCCGGCATTAAATAAAAATAACTATCATTTAGCAAAACTAGTTTAGAGAAAAATCCTTGATGAAAGTTGTGTCACTCAAGGTGAAGTTTGTTTCTTTTTTTTTTTTTTTTAAACCTTAACTCTTTGACTCTGCATGGTATCTATTTTAGAAAGTCAGGATTTTGTGCTTTAGGGTTCCCACTATGGTCCTGTTGACTTTTTATAAGCACTTCTATGATTCAAAAGAGCCAGCAACAGACTTCAATGAATGCATGTAAGGGTTTAAAAAATATGGCTCCACCATAAAATGCCTGTTTGTAGTATGGAGTTTGGCTTAAGACCGTCAGAAGCAGAGGGTATTGTAGTATCTATGATTCACATTAATTGGCCTGAAATACCTCCTTAAATTGAACCTTACAAAGAGCGTAAAGTGAGGTAGAAAGTGGAGCTTAACCCAGTTTTTGACATCTCTCAGTTTATAGTAAAAGATTGTGTAATGAGTACAGATGACTGTCAAATTAGAGACAGCTGATAGATAACATGAGCTGCTAGCAAGTCAAAATGCAATGAGATAACTACTGAGCTTTTTAAATTGTTGAAGCAGTGGATGTAATGCTGTGGTAAGTCACACTTACTATTGCATCAGCACACACAGCATTTATGGCTATTATAGGCTACATCCAATAGAAAGTGGTAGGAGCAGTTTTTGTTGTTTTTTATTCACCTGTTATTGTTTTGATTAAAAAACAATTAGGTAAAATGACATTTAACATTTATAGCAAAGTCCTGCTAGAAGTGATAACGGTTGTATTGATGTGGTATTTAAATTGTGTACTCCACTGCCAATCTACAGATGTAGCCAGAACAGTCACCTCTGACCTGGCTGTTGTCTATCATTCATTAGGGAGAAATCCATTTTAAAAAATTAGCTATTTTGTTAATGGTTAGATTGATTAAAAAATCTCTCAGTCAAGTTTGTCAAACATCAGTTGTATGTACTCGTCTGTGATAATACCAGAACTTTTACAAAAATAACTTTTGTGTTGATTTAGTTCTGTATCCTGACAACAGCTTCACAAGCAGCTTCTTTAGCAGTCTTTGGTCAAAAGGGTTTTTGTCCTTAAGGTTTGATTTTTTGCTGTTGTGATTCCACAGTAGACCCAAGAAAAAAATCTAGCACTTTGAACACATCCATGCATTTGCTAAAGGTTGCTGCATATTGTGCCAAATGAAAGGGCAAAGTGCAATATAGAGCACCCAAAGAAGTGTGCAGTTCAGGCAGATCTGAAAGCTTCGTAGCATTCAAAACAAAAAACAAGAGTTGGACAGTTCTGCCAGTTTAGAAAGCTGGAAATCTCAGCAGCAGTCAAGGTAACAGAAGAGTTGACTGGCATTGATCAACGGCACTTCCAACCACTTTTCAAAACACGTTATGGTAATTGCCTGAAAAGTGAGCAGCCAATCTCAAAGAGGCACATGCTCATCCTCAAAGTCTGTGCAGGTGCCGGTAAGAAATTACCAGCACTAACAGATGAAAAAAAACACCCACACTTTGCGTGCTCATGCTTAGTTGTGTTTTTTATTATATGTGGACTTGACTGACAGCATGTCGACCACAGATGGTCTTTTCCTGGAACAGAATGAAAAGAGTTGAACATAAGCAAGCGTAATTGGGCCAGTTACATGTTACTGCAACTTTTAGCCTGAATTTTATCTCAATTATATGATTTTTTTTAAAACCACACCTAAAATTCATGAAAAAAGAGAATTTAATCCCACTCATTTATATCAGTTTGGAAGTTTTAAAGCCATTTTAAGGTTATTTGGTCCTGCCTTTAATAGTTATATAGGTGCACTGAAGTACACCATGAGTGTGTTTAAACCCTGTCAACATGAGTAAGCTTTTCTAAAATGAATATTTGAAAAGATATTTTTTTAAGTTATTTTTACACCCAGGATGTTAGGATCTCATCAGTAATCGCTCAGTTAATGAAGGGGACAAACTCAGTGAACTCTTTAAAGCACATACGTATGAAATGGTGCAGCAGCACTCTGATGTGCTTTTCTCTCTACCTGTGTCTGCTGTTGTGATTGCAGAGTCCAGAACGCAGTGTTGCGTAAAGCCACCGCTTCAAACGGCACTTAATCACACACTGCAGCACCGAGTAAATATCTAATCACACACACTGGGCTGCATGAATGCTGATGCACACGCTAATGTGTTTATCGTGCACACACACACACGCTATCAGACTGCGCATTTAAGAACAAATAAACACACACGCAGACATACGCTGACATGCGTTTTCAGAAACTGACGGGAAATTCCATCTTTTTCCACTTTGTGTAATGGTCAGACCAGGCAGGAGCACACACACGCACACACACATTCATGCACACACACACGTTCACACATCACTGTTTGTGATCTATCTCAATGCCACGCCTCAACAGATTCAATCAGAAGGGAGCCTTTGTTTTTTTTCTATCTGTGGTTTTATTTTCCTATTCTCTCTCTCTCTCTCTCTCTCTCTCTCACACACACAAACACACACATACACACACACACACACACACACACACACACACACACACAAGCAATCTCTCTTTTTCTTTTCTCAGTTGGAGCCAAATAACTTTAGTCTGAATGTTCCCACAGCTCCCACTGTGGAACTAAACACAAACCTACCGTACAACTGGACCACACACTCCCTCTTTCACACACACACACACACACACACACACACTAAACAAGAAGAGGAGGAAGGTTACAGATGCTGAGTTATTGCTGATGTGTTGCTGATATCATGTGTATATGTCTATGAAAATTACACAGGGAAGTTGTGTGTGTGAGTCTGTGTGTGATTGAGCAGGCGATAGTAAAGGGGAGTTACAACAGCAACTTGTTCTCTGTTTGGCCCTTAAGATTGATTACACAGTGACACACTATTGCACACTTACACGTTCAAACCAATAAACTGAGTTTATATTACTTTATTTCTCTGAACCTTTAACTATTCTTAGGCTTAATTGTTTTATCTATTAAAACAACATTATGTACCCTTTTTATAATAATTAACAGCTTGAAAATCATTCTGATTGGTCCAGGACATGAAATCAGGTGATCTGTGTTAGTCTGCCTCATGATCACCCTATTGTACGTCCTGGATAACTTGAGTAGTGGGTACAAAACCATGGTAACACTTTTCAGCTTTACTCCGTCACT
Source organism: Ctenochaetus hawaiiensis (assembly GCA_029783645.1). Taxonomy (NCBI): domain Eukaryota; kingdom Metazoa; phylum Chordata; class Actinopteri; order Acanthuriformes; family Acanthuridae; genus Ctenochaetus; species Ctenochaetus hawaiiensis. Next base: position 3,706,890 of record JAPZDY010000024.1, read on the forward strand.
ATCACCTAACATTGATTATGGCAAAACCGAATTATATTTTATGAAGGAAATGCTCTCTGGTTTCGCATCTGATATTCTCAAACTGCTCTGCCTCAATTTTCTGTGATTTAAAGAGTATATAAGTAACCTGGAACTGCTGATAACTAGCAGCTAGTCAGCTTTGTTAGCCCTGCAGCTAGCTGCCTGAGAGAGCTGCTGGTGTTTCCATCCAAACAGAACCAATGAACTCAGCAGCCTCTGTGGACATCATGATAGATGGGAAGAGTCAGAGGAAGACGTGAGAGAGGAGAGAAAAAGAGAAAGTGACCAAGAGGATGGGACAGAATAAAGTAATGTCAGGCTGACTCTCAGTTGCTGGTGAGAGCTTTGCAAAATAAAAGCCTGCAAGACCAAAACTGAGGTGGACTTGTTGCTGTTGGACTAGTGAGTCTTTTAGCTGGTTTGTTAAGATTTCTGTCTTGTGTTGTGTAGCTGGCTTGATGTTTGGCTGTGCTGACAAAGGTGTTGACTCACTTGTTGTTTGACATTAGCCAAGTCAGACTTAGCCAGATTAAGCATGTTGCAGCCCAACAAAGCATGCCAGTGAGGCAGAGGCTGCACTAAGCTATACAGTTATAAACTAAAGCAGATGTCTGATACCTGATGTTTTTTTACACTTAGGTGCAGCTGAACAAGTATTAAGACAACCCTGACATTTTATGACATGTCAGCTGTAAATAATATTTTACAGTAACGTTCTTGTTTTAATCCTTGTCTCTGGCGAAAACCTGCCTAAAACCTTTTTGCTTGATATACACCAAAACCTCAGGGGAGATACTTGACCCTTTAGCACCTAATCGCTCTACTATGTGGCTAACAGCTGAAAATAAGATTTAGAAGAGTGCCAAAATTGAATTAAGACTTATCTTAAAGAGAAACTTGGAAGAACTATAGATTTTTATGATAATTTCCTTTTGCTTTGTCGTGATACTAAGTGCAAAATTTAATTTTATACATACAATAGTTTTTTTATTGTTCTTAATATGGATTTTTCAGTTTTTATTGATTCTTGTAAATGTCCGTCACCAAGTACAGCTTACTTCCAAAGTTTAGTTAAGTCCTGCAGTCACATGAAGGCAGCAGGTCACTGGGAATTTAATTATTGACTTATTAATGTAGATGTGATCTGTTTTAACTGCGCTAAGATGCAATATGATAATTTTTAATCTGCAATAACATCATCCTTCCTTTTAGTGCAGTCATGGAGCTGACTTTCTTTTTTCGAATACTAACATGCAAATTTGGTAGAAGAGAGATTGTAATCGCACCAGTTTGTAGTTGAGACAGATGCATGTGCAGGTCAAACAACCCTTTTACACAGAGAGAGTGAGATTAAAATTTAAACTCAGTTATCTATTGCAGAAGCAGGATGCCACAGCACAGGTTCAGCTGCTGTCACATCCCTCCTTCTGTTACGTCTGCTCCGTCTTTGCCATCCTACCTCTTTTCACGACAGTTAATTGAGAAATATACACAATTCACAGCCTGGACGTACAAACTGTACAGGTGGGGCTCTGAAATATGGCAGCAAACTGACTAATTAAAAAAGAAAATCCCATTTACGCATCGACTTTTCATATCCCCAGACCGATTTGATACGCTTGATTCAATACCACATTGGAAAATCTCACCTGAGGCAGCGAATATTGCCAAGCATCTGAGTCTAAAAGTCTAAATCCATCTGTTAGTGTGAGAAGCTGAGCCTTGCTGCTGTCTGCCTGAGCAGAGCAGGTTGCATTAGAGAGTTAGGCAGATGTTAAAACTAAATGAAGATGTCCTATCTCATTTCTTCCCGCTCCTCAACTCCCTGTCCGGATCTCTGCGTCCCACTTCCTGCTTTACCATCTCCTTCTTCATCCTCCTCTTTGGTTATATCCAATTCTTTTTCTTCTTCTCTCCAGTATAAACTCTGCCCTGCCCGACTGACTTTTATACGACAGTACCATTTTCCACAGGGACTAAAGAACACAGTAAGCAGTTAAAGTGTCTTAGACCATCAGTCTACCTTTGTGGGCACCTCAACAAACAGACAAACAAACACACACATTCCTCTATATTAAGACCTTGCATTTTTCAACAAGCGACAGCTACATCCATCAACAGAACACTGTGCCATTTCTGATAGGCAGTTGATGGGTGATCATTTTATTTTTAAGTGAAGAGGAAGTAGCCATGGACTAAGTGAGTCCTGACGTGAATAGAAATACGAGTGCTGTGTGGGAACATCAGGACGTCAACGACAGAATGAGAACTGAACCTTTTAACGATGTTTACAGCACTTAAAAGCTGCAATGTCAGTCCTGCACAACAAGTATGTTTTATTTATGTCTTTTAATATCACAAATCATAAGGGCTTTACAACCTACAACCCTCAGATCCTGATAAACATTACATTGTGGATGAAGGTAAACATATCGGAATCACTTCTATCTGAGCATCTTTAAGCCTCCATCCCCTCCACATGAGTAAGAGCCCATCTGCAGCCCTCTGACGGTAACTCAGTGGCTGTTCCAAGGTCTAGATTAAAACTATATTTTTAATGGACAATAACAACAATAACAGGTTATATTGAGCTTTTTATGTGAAATTA